>JAAAKL020006280.1:0-18201 GCA_010016065.2 Carybdea cf. marsupialis auct. non (Linnaeus, 1758)
TTTGATAAATACAGCTGGAGTTTATTGCACAAGGGTATATATACATATATGTTACTGGATTGTTGTACTGGTTGGATAGTTACAGAAACCAAGTCATGTCTATCACCACATATTTCATATTAGTCAATGGTGTGATGTATTTCTTAGACCCCAAATCATCACCACCACATTCTGCAAGGCTCTGCAAAAAATGGCATATCAATATTTATTCCTGAACAGTAAGGGCCAACAACATCAATATTTTCTTCATAAATTCCCTTAAAACCTTTCTCTAAATCAGTTACGTTTGGATATTTTCTTGCATATGAGGGAACAGTGTGTTTGAAATTAGACAGCTTTTTAAAACATGGCAGAGATGAGACATCTCGGCCAGCCAAAGCGGAGCGACAACATACAATCCTATCAATTGTTTTGTTTAACTTTTCTATGACTTGTAGTAGCCGCAATAAAATTTTGTACGATATTTGTGATGTTTCACTTCCCTGATTCCTTGATAGAGTGCCGTTCTTGACAAGGTTTTCTAATACCGCTTCTTCAATTTAATTGATCATTGACATTGTTATGTGTGTAGGGAACTCTGCAAACAAAACAGACAGACATTGGAGTACTCCCAGAAGTTACAATCAGTGAAGGTAAACAGACTTTTCACTGAATAAGCACGTGTATTTCTTAAGAGTAAAAACGCTTATGTGAATTCTATTAGAACAGACAAGAACAAGAAACACGATGAAATCAACACAAAACTCAAATTGCCAGTTGTATACATCAACCTTATAACAATCTACTTTATGAGAAAGCAGAATTGATGTTCTGTACCACATTCTGTGAGTAGTAACCATCATGCTTAATGTATAAAATATCATTTCTTATCTTAAATTGACTTATAATTATCTACTTCTACAATGTGTGGCCATTCAATAGAATCAGCTGATTTGAGGTTGTCCAGTCAAATCACAACAAACTCAAATTTGGTGGTGAGTTACCTAACTTTAATCGTAAACTGGCAAATGAGCCTCATATATTCTCAAACAATTTAAGGTATTAAGCAAATCTACAATAATAAAAAGATAGTTTCTTAACACTTTAAAGAAAATCCACGACCATTTACTGTATTTCCAAATGCTTCAAAGTTTTCATTCGTCGATTTCGGAAGCTTCCCTTGCGATCTTCAGCTTTAAAGTGGTACCAAAATAAAGCCCATGATGTCTTCTTTCCAGTGGTAGCAGTACCTTCTTTGTTTAAATGCAGGCTTGCATGTGCACAGGCGATAAACAAAAGTCACTCCTCGGTGCCTCAAAAATTTGGTTGCTCGAATGACCCAACCAATGACACTGCACTATGAACAAGGCTAAATATCTTCCGATTCCTCTAAAAAATGCTCTCAAAATGGATAACAATCGATTCTATGATAAATTCCCTACAAAACTATGTATCAATGGTAAGTTTTAAGTACCCCGTTTTAAAGTTACAGACATTTAATTTCTGATCAAGGTCCATTACGGTGCAAAATCTCAGACTTCCAAAGCGTGCGGACATCACTTTGACCACCGTACTATTAATTATGTATAACCAAACTAATACTCACACTGTTCATAGACACATTCAACTGCACAGTACAGAGCTTGAATTGTATATATTTGTATAATAATTGTATGATAATTGTATAATAATATAGGACCTACAGTAAAACGACAAATTCTGTAATAACCCAGTGTTTACCTCAAGACGTCTTATGACACTAGGTAAGTTCTTCTACCGAACTTTGGTGGCCTTCTGTAAATACATGTACCGTATGCATATATGATACTGCATGATGTACGGTATGATACTGCATGATGTACTGCATGATGTACGGTATGATACTGCATGATGTACCATATGATACTGCATGATGTACCGTATGATACTGCATGATGTACCGTATGATACTGCATGATGTACCGTATGATACTGCATGATGTACAGTGGCTTAGGCCTAGGCCACAGATGAAATTTGGGTGCTGCTTCTGTAGGCCTATTTATTTTACAAGGGGTTTACCCAGAAGGGAGTTAAGTTGTTTTTAATATGGCACCAGGTGTTTTGACTCAAGGCAATGCCATGGAATTCAAAATGTGATAGGTGAAAGTTGGATGACAGTTGGATACATGGTTGCTAGATCAGATAGTAGGCTTACAGTTGAAATGGTCCCCAGGCCTCATTTTGTGTAGACTGCAACTTTGGAAAATAATCCTAAGATTTGTTTTTCTATGTAATGCAATATGTAACTTCCTCTAAATAGGATGCATTAACAAATCATGCCTGTTATTTCGTACAGGTACATGCCACCTCCCCCCCAACAAGCAAGCAAAAACACACGTATGTTCAAGAGTTTACAGTAGGCTGCTGCTGGGGTGTTTATGCATTTTCTCTTCAGCATTTGGAAGACCTATCTAATATTGGTTCTCCCAGGGGGTGTCACTTCTCAGATTATGCAAGCATCTTAATGGTGCTATTTTCAAAATACCCCGCATTTTCAACATGTCCCCCAAAACCACACAGGCAAAAATGGTCATACCTCAATATGATGGATTAGTTGATTAGACAGAACCCTTATTTGTTGTACAGGAAGATGAAGATGGCCAAACAAGAATCATGTAATATAATTGGAGGAGTGTGTCTAAAATGAAAGACTAATATTTGATGAGAAAGAGAAGCTGAGGGTGTTAAAAGATTACTTGGAAGAAAACATGAATGTGGAAAATGAATGGTATGACAATTTAGTAGCTGATGAATTTGTAGGTCCTGTGAAACAAGTGTCACAAGGAGAAGTGCTAAAGGCACCGAAGAGCATAAAGAATGGGCCTTCAGGGATAGTGAAGGAGCACTTGGCAACATCTAAACATGGCCAGGAAATTCTACCTGAAGTTACAAAAAAATCTTATTGATGGAGCCCAATACCAGAAGATTAGAAGACAAATGTCATGGATTTTAGATCATGTAGGTTTATTATAGGGCTGTCCAAATAACATTGATTAATCGATTAATCGAAGGTTGGTGTAACTTTCAATTATCAGTGAAGCAGGATGATCTTTGAATACCTCGTTTTCATGACAATAATCAATGATGGATCATGTAGCCTCTATACCTTGTTGTCACCCATTTGACAATGATCAATCACAAGGGAGAGTCTACAGTGATATAATGTCACTTGACAATCTGAATGTCTGCAATGATCGATTGTTTGTTGATGGTACAGAATAATAAAACTGCATGAAATAGTGAATTCATTTTGTACTTGAAAGCTTTATTCATCTGACACTCCTCAGAGTAAAAGTCGTCAGAAAAAAAAACAAAAAGGGAACCAACAATATTATTTACCCAACTGTGTTTTACAATGTTGCAAATCAGAATTCTGACTGCCAGACTGGTGTTGTTTTGACCAATCGGTGTCAGTGAAGCTGAATGGTTAACCGAAAAGGCCCATGAGAAGGCAAATTCTCTTTGTCTACAAAGCAACAGTTTTCTTGCTATGATGTGAATGGATTCTAGGATGGCCAAGTGAAAAGCAGACCTAGCTTTCCCAATTGCACAGAAGCTATCATTATTAAGCATTTTTGCACAGTCTGGATTTTCAAGCAAGTGCTGCTCTATGGGAGAGTCACATTGCTTAGTGGTGTTTTTAGATTTTGGAACCTGAGGTGGTTGTTTCCCTCTAGGAGCTGATGCTTGGCTAATGCAGGATGGAACATGCTGTTTGATTCTATCAACTAACCTCAAAGTCATGCAGCTGACATAGCCAGCCTCACACTGGCAAGAAAATGAGTAAACCACAATGCTGTTATTTGTGGAAGGTGCACAGTACTTGTGGTTAGTTGGGAGCACTTTCTTAGTGTTATAAACTATGAGTGGTGTCACAGCACCAAAACCCTTTTCTACTACCTTTTTATTTGGTTTTCCAATTGAAGCAAATGTTACCATGGTAATATTAAATACACAGAGCATTTGTTATGTCCCATAGGTTTTTCACTGGAAAACTGCAATAATATAGCCTTGATGTTAAAATCAATGACATCTTCAGATAGCAGTTAGATAGAAAAATCTGCCTTAATGAATTGATTTCTGCCAGTAATTTCTCCTCTGAACAAATAATGATTGCACGTTGAACCAAGGTTTGAATGACATATGGTTATTTATAAGACCTGCTGACACAACTGGTGTAACCCAGCTATTGGACCAGCTAAACAAAATCATCCACCAGCTGTATAAAGTTGCTAAGGATAGATTATTTACTTCCTTAAATACCACCAACAAGGAGTCTTTGATGATTATAAATTCTAATTTTTAATTTTTCACCATTTGTCCCCCCAGAAACGCATGACTACTGCTCTAATCAGATCTGTAAAATCTGACAAGCACTTAAACTGGGAGCAATTCAATAATCTTTTATTGAAAAGCTGCTATGTTAGGGATATAGAATATGATAAGGTTACACTTATTTTTAATAGAACCTATCTTTTCTTATACATGAACAGGAATTTTTGATATTTTGTTCTCAATTTTTTAATTTAAAAAATAATAAATAAGGTAATATTTTCTTGGAATAGACTGATCTGATCATCCTAATACGATATACAAGTTGTTATATCCTGTTTCTTTGAAACCATGAGAAGGAGAATCATCAGCCTATTATCTTTGGAATAATGATGCATTATTTAAGGTAGGCAGAAAATGTGGTTTTTGAGGGGCATGTGGTTTTTTGGTGGCATGCACCTGTAGTCATCCATTGATGAAGTAGCCAAGAAACCAGATAGGGGTTTATTAAGAGCTCTGTTGGCAAAGTGATCCAATGATTGGTGATGCTTTTGCACAGCATGTATAAAAGAGACTCTGTGACTGTTGTCACATGAAGTCTTCTACATTTATTTCTGAGTTTAGTTGTTGTGGAAGAGTATGTCTTCATAGAACAAGTGGATAGTGCCGTTACTGCTAAATTTCAGTATGCCAGAGTAAGATCCTGTGAATAGCTAATAGTTATCATACCTATTGTAGACATGAAATCAGATCACTGTTCTAAAGATCTTTCTGAGCAAAACAAACCTCTGAAAATGGTCAGAACTGGCAGTTAATATTGGTTTTATCCCTGATTATTAATGACATGGTATCTTTGATGACAGTTTAGATGACTAACTTACATAGGGAAAGATGAAATGACATGATGAAAGCCTTTGACAATTTGAACTGCATCTTGGATAGCTGTGAAGGCATGGTAATTTTGAAAGTGATTCTTTGTGTATCACATAGGTTTATAAGACTGTGTTCTCACTTTATTAGATAGGTTCTGATTCTGTTTGAAAAGTTATCCCAAATAGTGTGCACGTGGTCTTTGTCATCTAAAATGGAAAGACTGAAACAATGCTGATTTCCCTGATTGCATGCTCTAATAAACAAAAGTAATATTTTAATGTTAAATTGCCTGTTTTCCAATACTGAAAGTCATAAATGGTGATTGTATATTCTGAAATGTACATAATTGTTGCCCTGTGATATGTCCAGTTATTGTCAATATGATGTCAAAGTTGCTTGCTTTAACTTTTTTGCTTTTGCTTCAAACACTGCTAAATACTCAAAATTAAGGATGTTTTTGTACCCCTTGATTCTCAACATAAAATGGCACAATCTTCAAGGAGAGACCCTTGAATATAGGCTGCTTTATAACAAGTGATCTGTTTGAAATACTGAAGAACATTTTTAAAAGAAAGTTAAGCAATATAGTAAACTTCAGGTATAGAAATTGTGTTTTCTAAAAGTAATCAGTTACTGCAGCCACATCAATTACATAACTAATATTCATTGATAGTTTTATGATCCTCTTCAAAGTAATAAGGGTGAAGATAAATGAATCACATTCTATAATCCCTCTAGGAACATGCTCCACAAAAATATTAATTGTGGTTTCCTCCTTGCCCTTTCTCATTCAATTTCAATATTGACCCTTTGTTTTTGAGAATCTTGGGTCAATGTCCACTATTTGGTCTACTGCTCTGGCTTTCTTTGTGTGCTCTCCTGTGATGTGTTGACAATCTTTTGTTGATTCTTCCTGGGTTCTGCCATTCCACATAGCTTGAATTCTATTTTAGAATGTATGCATATGTCTCTAAACATATCCTGTTTTGATGATGTTACCCCCAAAACACATGTGCTAAAATGAATCAAACATTTTTAAGCGCTGATGCAGGAAATGTTTTTAGTTTTTTTTGCACAAATTTGCCTTAGTAAGTTGTACCTATTACCATAAGGACTTTTTAAACTTATCTTCTATGTAAATGATTAATGTACCCTAAAAACTACATTGACTAACTGAATGAATAAGAAAACTTACAAATCTATTGTGAAAAAGGCAACTAGGTTTGAGGCCTACAGCATTCATATAGTCAAGGCTCCTGTGGAAGTGAAAAAATCAAATGCTTAAGCTTCAGAATGATGTAATGAATCTAACTTTCTTTTAATTGCTTTTTCAGGAAACTGAAACGCTTATTTACTGAGTATGGTGTTGGAGGGATCAGTGACAGTATGTGATTCATATTGTTTGTTAAATACAATAGATACAACTAATGTGACACAATTTTTAGATCAACTGCAAAAAACCCATTCAACAGGGCTACAAATTGCTGAAAGTGGTGATGTTTAATAATTATAACACCATCATGAGAGGCATTCATGCCAATATCAGTGAATATTTGGGACAAAAGTGGCAATTGCCAATGCTGCAAGAACAGTTGGTATCATATGTAATGGGCAACGTGTTGAATTTCTGCAACAAGATAAGTTTGAGAGGGCAAATGTATGTGGAGACAAAGATGTTTCAGTCATTAAAACATCTTCTCTCCTCTTTTGATTATCTGCTTACATCTATTGTATCACCTAACGAAAGGCATGGGTCTGCAGCCTATTATAAAGAAAAATTTGAAGAGGCTGTCTCTGTCATCAATGGACTCAGTGAGGAGAGTATCAGGGATACTATGATATTCCAGAAGGTGTAGCCAAAGCTGTTATACACAGGCACAATAATGTCCTTGGCACTATGAAAGGGAACTATGTTCTTAGTACCCTAAAGAATATTCATTAGAAGAAGGAGTAAATAGCAAAGAAGAGAGAAGCGGAAATTCACTGAAGATAACTGAAGCTGTTAAACAAGCTTTGTACTTGTGTAGGAATAAATGTGTCTGTGCTGAGGAGACTTTCAAGACCACAGACATGAAAGAGTGCTCTATCTGCCATAATGTTGTTTGATCATTTCGTAGTAAGGCAAGTTGTACGCATAATTGGGAGAGATCCAACATGATTTTACCAGCTACAAGTAGTTGCAAAAGAAAAGCTCTGTACCAGAGAAGAGACAATACTGATTCAGACTGCTTTGATTCAAGAGATGAGGGTCTCTCTGACAGTGAAACAGATCTGAGTGAGGATTAGGAGATAGTTATGGATACACAATATATTGAAGTTGCAAGTTCAACAAATAAGCTAGTGAAAACATGGAACTTTCTGAAGCATGAAACAGAAGAGGTAGTGAGGATGGGAAAATGGTTTGGTGTTGTATCTCAAACACAAAACATAAGCACATTTCTAGTTGGAAAGGTGTCGAAGCAATTTTTAAAGGTGGAGTAGGGTGCAATTGACACACTTGAATTTAGGTGCTTGAACACAAAAACTGGAAGTGGTACCCATCTTGAAGACACCCCGAAATATATGCCTGACAAAAAGTCTTATTCCTTCTTACCATCATCAAATAGATTTGCTAGGCCAACTTCACTGTCAAAAGTAGTTTACTTTGTGCTTGTATCAGTGAATATTTGACCTCATAAATCACAATCGTGTTCATCATCATGCAAGTCTGAACTTCAGACTTAATCAGACAATTCAGATAGTTAGGAATTCAACATTTCCACCTTCATAGTCATTTTTCTGTGGATTCAATTGATGATAAGTATAACTGCATAATGGTACTTCTTCTTTATCCAACAAATTAAACAAAATCTGAAATTCACGCTAAATCTCAAAAACGTTAATAAAATCTTTCCACCAATTCCAATTACAAACAAGAGCACAATGACAAAGTGGGACGGTAAACTTTTTACAATTTTATTATGGGTAGCTATTACGTTCTTGATACCATTCCCCAGCTTAACCATCACTTACTACAATGATTTTACTGGTTTGTAGAACAAAGCTTTCTCTGATTTGGTAAAACACCTTGGAATGAGAATGGCTTCTATGAAAATGATATTGGCTGATGACCAGAGGCACTGAAAATGTCAGATGCTTTACTTTATCTGATGACTAGTCACCGATAATGTGAATGAGATAATAAGAGATTTTGGCATGGGATTAGTTATACATAGACCTCATCAAATTTATATATTTTTTCCAGAGATACTTCGCCATTATTGACTATCAAGTTAAAACATGTGTGTTTATTGATGTCTGCAGTGATAGTCCAAATATTTTAAAATTGGAATTCTAAGACTGTTCTCCAGTGCTGCTTTATGTCGAGTCATGCACAAGATTTTTGCTTTAATATGAGAGTTTTTCATGTCATTAGTTGTCGACTTCATCATAACTATTTTACCACAGGTGATTCACCTATAGGTATCAGATTAGCAAGTTCTTTGATATGTGTTTTGTCAGATGCTGGTGATCATAGTCCAGGTTGCCTGTGGCAAAAGTGATCCTGTGTTTGTGGTGCTTTTCATTCAACAGTGCAAAAATTATACTTCATCACATATATATGATAATGTATTTGATACTATGTATTTGTAACCAAGAAATTTTATTTTTATCTTTTCTTTATTTGTCTGCAGTCATCACATTTTCTGGTTAGGCGGAAAAACTTTGCTTTACTTGAAGGTGCTGCAGACTCATATGTTTACTAGGATCTTGTCTTGTACGGCATGGAGAGTTGCTTTTATTTTCTTTGTTGCTGCAGTTTTGACTCATCAATTAATTACAATTTTTATTTGGCAGCCAACTGTGTAGTGTTAAACCTTTATCCAAAAGTGCTTGTTTCTTCTTGTGTATTCTTGTGTCGGTTTTTTCAATAGCACTGTGGTGATCTTCTCTATGGCCTTTAAAAAAATGGATTTACCAGTGCAGAATGCATGGTAGTATTTGCAGCATTTTTGATATACAATATTATTCTTGGCGTCAGGTGTGATAGTGCCCTTTAGCAAAGGAAGTGTCTTTTGGAGGGTGTCAGTTGTAAAAGGGAAGTAGAATAGATCCTGTTTCAAAGATATACAATAGACTTTCAAAAAGTAAACTGAAATTAGATTAATTTAACAAATTTCGTAATTGTATTTTAAAATCTGCCTGAATTTTCGCTTAAACATATCAGTTTGGACTACAGAATGTTAGAGTCTAACAAGCAGTTTGACTCTTTAACTTAAAACTTAAATTGTACTCCTTCCTGGCCAACGTTCTACAAATAGAGCATGTAAATTCTCCGCTAAAGTGGCCAAAAACGTATAAATTCCCTCAAAACATAATACTTTAGCCTGTTATGAGGGATATATATGAAATAGAACGTTTACTCAATTGTAAAAATGTGTTTTGCCTGAAATAGATTAACTGTAAGATGACCTAACAGCAATTATTTTGCTTTATAGGGAAATCCGGAGGTTGTGGGAACTGCCTAACCAATCCTGATTGGCAAGAACATGCTAAAGATTCTCAAACATCTACTAGCTGAAACAAACGTTTCAAATTGGTGGCGAATATGTCATTATACACGTGTTGGTGAAGAAAAGACCAAAAATCTTAAAAATCTTGTAAATGGTCCAGTAACCAAGAGCTTGTTTTACTTTGCAGAAGGCAAGTACGCTTTAGCTTGCTCTCTTTGCCGTAATGGCCCTTTTAAGAAGTTGCACCTTATTCGTGCTTCGACCTTTACGCATATGAATCCAAATACGGGATTATTTAGTCAAGAAACTATACACAGTCGTCATCAATTTCGAAGTCTTTGCAATCATGTACAGCAAGAAATCCGCCTGATTGACGAGAAAGGAACAAATCTAGGAGTCATGGGTTACAGGGAGGCGCAGCAAGTCGCCGAGGAACGGAGACGAATTCTGCACTTGGTAAGAAAAGTAACCCAAAGTGGAGACGTTGCTACTTATAAACTCGTTGCAGAAATAGATAAAATGGAATCCAATAAAGCCCCCGTGCTAGAAGAAAAACCTACACGAAAGAAGGCAAGTGTTAAAGAAATACAATTGAATTCTGGTATAGGGGATCAAGATCTTTCATGGAAGATGCGGAAGGTAGAACAGCTGTTATCGGAGCATTTGCGAGTGAAAGTAGTTGTAAAACAGAGGTCAAGAAGTAAAACAACAGCCGCGGACATGTTCACAAGATTACAAGATGAATTGAAAAGATTTGGAATTGTCGATGGGCCAGTGAAGCAACTTCCGAATGGACTTAGTTTTTATATTCGAAGAAACAATAAATAGGGTAGCAAATTCACAACTCTAGCTTTTCTGCTTAATTTTTACGTAACTATGGGTGGTTGAGGTGGTTAAGGTTTGAAAAGTAACGACCCCGTTTGAATATTTGTAGGCCAACTCTTTTAAAAAGGATTCGTATAATGATCAGTGTATGACTACAACATATTTATCTTCTAGTTTTATGTCAAGAGCATTTACATTCGTAAGAAGACGGTTTATAGTCGAATACTCAGTTCTGTTGAAGCTTAAATTGGCTCATCATCGTCATAGGCCTCCGTCGGTCATAATTGACCATGGATAAATCATCCTATTTTTCTTGGTTGTCTGGTGGGCTGGGGCAGCGTTTCTTGTGGCTGTAGAGACCAATGCGAGAGTGACAGTCTCTGTCACAGGAAACACATATGTGGGTGATATCTGGTCTGTTGGAGTTGTTGCACTCCTTTCTGAGTGCCCGTTTTCCGCTGATTCGTTCATTGGCCTCTCTTCTTCTGACTTGAGATGTTGTTTGAGGATACTTCGCCATCTTGCACGGTCATCTGCAAGTCCCTCCCAAGCCTCGGTGTCTATGTGAAGGGATCTCATGTCTCTCTTGCAGACATCCTTGAACCGTGCCTGTGGGCGGCCGACACTTCTACTCCCAGTTGCCAGCTTTCCATAGAGGCGGTCCTTTGGGATGCGACCATCATACATACGGTCTCTGTGGCCCAGCCAGCGTAGTCTGCGTTGCCTGAGGGGAGTGTACATGCTCGGAAAGTCAGCGCGGGACAAAGCCAGGCCTCGGTGTTCGGTATTTTGTCTTGCCGTGACATGCCCAGGATTCGGCGGATGCTTCTCGAGTGGAAGGTGTTGAGCCTTCTCTCCTGTCTGGCATATGTGGTCCATGTCTCACTGCCGTACAGAAGTGTGCTGATGACACAGGCGTTGTACACTGACATCTTGGTCTTCACAGTCAGCTTAGAGTTCGTCCAGACTAGGTCGTGAGGCGTGATAATGTTGTAGCTTGAATTTTAAATCAGCTATTTCGGTAAATATGTAAATACGATTACAAAATTGAGTGACCATGCTCCCTCTCATGTGCCGAGGGCCAGGATGCATCTAGTTAGAAACACGTGCACGTCCTAACATTTGGCAGGCTTATAATTCCTTTTCTTCAAAATTGAATTTCATTTTCTGTCGATCGTGTTATACCATTGCATCGAAAGAGTTTCGGTAATCTTGTGATGATGAATGTTGTATCAGAACAGAAAGTAATAGAACTGTCAATGGTTGTTTTCGTTTCATGATTATAAATTGTCACGTTTTTTGAATCAGTTACATGAAGACTAGTTTTAACTGAAATGGAAATTTATACTTCGCAAGGATCAACGAACGAAATCAAAGATATATTGGAGACTTAAATTTGTTCAAAAATGTGAAGTTCCCAAGGCTTTCGACAATAGGCATACCGCAAAGGAAAGTTTCCAGTCGAAGGGAATTATCAATAGCTTTTAAAGATTCAGAATTTCTGCATAAAGGTGTCTATGAACACCTATGATTTATCACGCGCAAGTAATGTTCCCTCAGGAATGATATCTGTTTTCTCCTGATTAAGAGCACGTCGAGTTTCCCTTTTAACGTTGCCCTACATAACTATGGATGATTTGATTTACGATTAACCAGATTTTTTGTGCTTTCCATGTTACAAGTAAAAAGTATACGTAACTGCTGCATGTCCAAATGAAGCACAAGAAGGGGCCTTTACTTATATCTGTTTATAATCAATTTGCTAATGACTTACGAATTAGTCTGCCAAGAAGGGTCTATTACGTATTATGCACTTTATTATATCGCCAATGATATGTTATCGGGCGAACTGGTCCTCCCTTGACTAGGATAGAAAGTTTACTGGTTTTAGGGTTTGTACGCTGTGTAACTGCACCCTCCCTAAAGAAACAAATAGGTAATACTTCGTACTATGCAAAGTATTCTACACATCAATTTTTGCTTGAATTGGGAGAGAATGTGGAGTTGCTATTTTTACCTTAGTTTGTTGCTGCAAAGGGGCGAGACTTTAGTTAGGCTGCTCCCACGCGTCCCCAGCATCAAGAACGCGTGGGTTGCAGTACAAAGTAAAATTAAGGAACGCATCACGTGGCAAGAATCTGGCATTCGACATTGAAACTGAGGATCAACATGTTGATATTTTCCTATAGCTGTAGAGAGACTGGAGACCTCTTCTATAAGGGTCCCCGTTTACGAAGCAATTAAGTTCAAAGAGTACTGAGATTCTCCTCCCCTTTCCTTGGCATGTAAAGTGCATAAACTGCACTTTTTCAAGTAGTGTATAATTGTTACTGAAATGCGATGTTGTTCCAATATTGCTAGCGAAAGTGAAATATTTAATGAATGATAATTCGACGTAAATCATGTCTTTTCTACGTCAAGATCGGTAATGTTCGTAGTCGTTCACATACGTATAACATGATGTACGCGCGCATTGTTGTTTACACAAGGATTACATTATGCCGTGTACCTGATTGTTGAGATAAGCACTATAAGTTGTCGTGCCCATGTTTTTCAGCGTCAGGATGTACGATGTACGTGTAAACATACGATGTACGTGTAAACGATTTTTGGTATTGGTATAACATGATGTACGTTCACAAGTCGCAAGGATTGCATTATTTACTTGCCCGTGGCAGTTTACACAAGCTGGGCATGGTATACGTGCATATTTTAGTTCACATGAGGATTTCGTGGTATACGTATACATGATATTTTTCGGAAGAATTGGCTTAGATGAATTCGTTTTTTAGACTCGCAGTACTTAGTGTACGTGAACATAGAAAGTGCATAATGTGTGTAGCGTGTACAGATTTGTTTAATAGGGATTTACATGACGAACGTGTACACGGTTCCTTGATAGATTGTTATTATATTTTGAGTCTTAACATTTTGTAGTTTTTCTTTACCCTTCCGTATATTTTTACTCAGCCTTGGGGGTTCGTGAAATGTAGTCCATGACCCCAGACTAGGAGAATCCATTTTGCAATGTTTCATCATGTATTCTTGTACTCAAAACAAATTCAACCATCCTTAACAGAAATTGTAGCACCCTTGCTTTCCACCAATATATTGCAGGTTGCTTGCAGTTGGTAGCGACTTTCTTCATTTCTGAAGTTAAAGTCCACTTATGTCTCCATAATGTACATACAGATCGTAAGATGAAGGATGAAATAACATCATTTGATATCATGTAAGCAGTTTCCACATGAAATATAGTACATAGAAAAATGTGGAGTAAATTGCTAAAGCAAAAAAGAATAAAATGTAAGGGGCGAAAATGTAAGGCGCCATTATACAATGAGATTTTACTCAAGATCGCTCTGTATTGGGATCTACGTAACAGAAGAAGCTGTTGTGGAAAGAACTACTCTTTGAAGCTAGACAACTTTATGTTTATTACACTTTATCATGGCAAACGGCAAAACTTTGTTTTAGGCACTTATCGACTACTGCATGTGTTGTGACATCAAAAACACAAGTACCAAGAAGCAGACATAATGCTAGAATTTTTGGCATCGTTTTCAGCATTTTTATAGCCGCGAGCCTTCTAGCCCTCCCTCTCTCAACTCCACTTCTAAATCATAGGAATATCAAATAGGATAGTGTTGATACGCTGAACGCCAGAGGTACGAGCATAGACTTAAGAGATCTATGGGTACGAGACACTTGTTGCTTTTGTAGGGCCTTTTTTAGCTATCAGTTACATTCAGAATTTATGTAGCGGAATACTTTGTTTTTATTTCACGCGAAATGTTTAGTGATCTATAGAGTTACGAAGATTTGTTTCGAGGGCTTGCGCTAAAGTAAACAATTTGGGTAAATCGAGTGGAAGTTTTCCGGGGAAATAATTTTCTCCGACAATAGATTATCAAAAAAGTCAGTTAGATTGACTGCCCATTGCCCCTAGCGAAGGGAAGTAGATATGATATTTCTAAGAAAATATCCTGAATTGGTTATTGCCAAATTCACAACATTAAAATTCCGCAAAATGGCCTCATCTCTTCATAAAATTGGTACCCTTGTAATAAAAGTATTAAAGGAGAGAACAACATAACACTTAATCAACAAGACTCTTTTTAAGCAAAGTAGTATTACAATTTAAGGTTACTTGTGTATCAAAATTATCCTTTTATCCCCATCACTTGCTTCGTCATTGCCCTTTAGTAGTGTTACATTTCTTAACCGTCCATAGACCACCTCTGCTTCACTTGCAATAACCCAGCGTCACTTTCATACCTAGGAGACTTTTGCTCCTGCTACCGTTAAAATCAAGTCACCTGATAGCGATTGGTTGAAAGTTTCGTCGACGCTTTTGGTGCAGGCTGTCATTTTACTATTTTATGTCAGATGACTTGATTTTATTGCACATATTTTACCTCTTTGTCTTTGAATAGAAGTAAGTCAAGAGGTAAAGTATATTCTTGAACGATACTGGACTTTCAAGGTTTATAGAATGCCCTCTTCTATTTGAGCCTTTTCCGATAGGACACAATTTGTCTGGCTTGATTCTTTGCTTAAAAGCATAGAAGGACCATAATATCAATGGTCAAATGCTGATATTTCTGCTTTCCGAACGGTTCAATGACTTGGTTCATTACTGACGGACCCCATTCTCAGGCACATACGTGAACATTCCAATTATTTGACAGTCAAATTTCATGAAAACATCATTACACGGTGCTCACATCTTTCATTCGTATCTCTGAATTTGTCTCGGTTTCAGTAATATGAACTATTTTCTCCCCTTTAAACCCTAAGAACACCAAATACGTTTCAGTGGTAGATATTATATTGGTTACCTAAGCCCACCGATGAAAAATCGGACAAAATCTACGAAGATCGTAGAAAATATTGCAAGTACAGAA
This sequence comes from Carybdea cf. marsupialis auct. non (Linnaeus, 1758), assembly GCA_010016065.2. Lineage (NCBI taxonomy): Eukaryota > Metazoa > Cnidaria > Cubozoa > Carybdeida > Carybdeidae > Carybdea > Carybdea cf. marsupialis auct. non (Linnaeus, 1758). Next base: position 15,390 of record JAAAKL020006280.1, read on the forward strand.
AGTGCTAATGTGACGTCACGTAGGAATAGCTAATATATAATAGGGGAAGACAACTGGGCCCAATCTTTTTTCGCAGCCGCATATTATATTGTTCGCCAATATTCTTTTTTATGTGATTCCTATGTGCAAGTCTTTTTGGATTACACGGCACCAACAAACGCCTCCAGTGCTTGCTGAATTCCCTCAGCTGAGCCACCGTGTTGCAACATCGTTCATGAATACCCCCAGGGAAATCCGCCCAGCCCCTATTCCGCACGGCGGCTTCGGAATATAACACTTCTGATGATTACGGAAGTTCTAGTCTAAACATCATCTTAATTTCAAAACAGTAATTAGAATTGGAGGACTTTACATTTCTTTTGTTCTTCCTAGAAGCAGACTATGGATACTAGTGCGACAGATCCTCATCAGTGAATACTCTCTTCATTCTTTTTGAGACGCTTTCTTACCAGTCGATCTCGATACCTCCTTGGATTCATCTAAAAACCAACTACAACTGGCAATTCAATATGTGCAAAGATAATTGATCAGATATTTCACAATCGTGCCGATGTAATATGAATCATACACCTCATATGAGAGACTGTCTATATTACGTTGTAACAGGGCAACGTCCTAGTTAAATCTTTATTTTGTATTTTCTACAATAAACTGTTGCTAATTATCTGCAGAACCAGGTCACGCTTTGCAAGACGAGAACTCCATACAACGGTTGTCAGTGGCCCATTATCTCCCTGCATTTATATCTATCTACCCTCCAAAAATTCATGTGATTGATTTCAGTATTGTCCCTTGTTAGTTCTTTCAATATGCTACTCCTTACAGTACAAATATCCATGGCACTGCACGTCATCGTCATCTTAACACTTAGTGCCTATACACACACTTTCTATATTTTCTCACCTCGGATCTATTAGAAAGATTTTATAAATTGCTCAGAACTTCGTAACATCTGCGCTACATTGTATCATCACTATTTAAGAAGATAAACAATCTATTTGACCTAGGGAGCTAAATGCCATGCAACACAAATAAAAACCCCTTTAAAATTTGTTATAAATACATATCCTATTAAACTACGAAACATGCTAGACAGAATCGACGTCGCTAGCATTCGCAATGTTACGAAACAAAGGCAACTCGTCTGAAATGCTTAAAGGTAAGGTAACGAAACAAATTATGAAGTCTAAAATGTCAATAGAAGTTCTGAGTATGATTTTATTTGGCACGATTAAGCTAGGCTTCTAGGACAAATCGTTCGTGACTTTTCATAAGGTTATACAATCTAGAGAAAATGCGGAAAGAAGAGAACCAGAATTTAACTGAAGGTGCTATGAACCCTCGTGTATCAGCAGCGTTTGCTACTGGATAAAGGAAATCTGATAAGGTTATATCGAACAGGCAGAGACGAGCAGGGGATCTGGCAATCATTTTCAAAGAAAATGGAAAATACTATTACTGAGATTTAAAACGGAAACCCAAGCTACGACAGTGCGTTGCTCTACAATTAACCTATGGTGACTCGGGTGACAATATCCTTCATTTTTTGCAGTTGCCACGTTAACTTAAAATCCTTTACCGATGAAAATCGACATTAAGCGTAGAAAGAAGACAATGGAGCTCCATTCTGGTGAAAATTCCAAAGAACATGGCACCGCTGTAAGTTAAGGTACGTTCTCGAGTTTTCTAGGCAATGCGAGTAGAAAATACTACTATTAAAAATCATGATATGCAGGAAAGACCTGTCATGAATAAGTTCAAATACAGTTCAATGATGGAAAACGATGGCACACTTAATGTTCTCAAATTAATCCTACAAATAAACTAGAGATAAGCGCTAATCGACTGCAGCAAAGTTATGACAATACCTTAAATGCTGACGCAGCGCGTTTAGGTGAGCCGTATTAAATAACAGTCCACGAGGCTTAATCCAAAATCAAGGTAAAAAATCCCGACATCAGGAAAAACCTTTAATCGTATTTTCTTGCCAGGCCATAAATGCTTTGCAAGTCTTTATTTTTAGTGAAAACTAACTTGTCTAAGACTTACAGATTTTCAGTTACGTAAGAGACGGAAGACATGTCACTCTCATATGGTATTGTTCTTGTAAGTAAAGTATGTTACAACGTGTTGTAACTTGGTATACAGGGACACTCAGTGATACAGCTGTACAAGAATACATTGACAAACGACTCTATTCTGTTTTTACTTGGTCACTATGTATTTACTCTTTTATTTCATCTCTATATTAATCCCACATTTTTTGATCGAGTAGATTCACTGATTTAAAACATGTAATTGTCCGTTGATAGTTATGGAGATGCAACGTTAGGCATCAACTTTGTCTGCATGTGATATAGGCTAAAGGTAATGTTAACAGGATTTTCAAGTGATTGTTGTTACTGTTGATCTTCTTTGTAACCCATATGTCTGTTTGGTTGAAGTCCACAACTGTTTCTGCTTGTCCTTGCGAGATAAACAAGTGACAGCAAGGAAATATCTAAATTTAACATATTATCCTGACAAACATAGTAAAATCATGTCATATTCTAGGCATGCACACCAGGGCCCAATCTGGGAAAAAATCACTTCCGGAAAGCAAACGGGCGTTCAAAATAAAAGGCACAAAATTCCCTCCAACGTGAGCATTCTGGAATAAAAACCATGATAATTGTCAATAAAACCGTGGCCATAATTTTGCACCATATCATATACATATGTATGCACCATATCACATACACCATATCATATACATATGTATGCACCATATCATATACACCATATCATATACATATGTATGCACCATATCATA
>JAAAKL020006281.1:0-13955 GCA_010016065.2 Carybdea cf. marsupialis auct. non (Linnaeus, 1758)
GTATGTATGTATGTATGTATGTATGTATGTATGTATGTATGTATGTATGTATATATGTATGTATGTATGTATGTATGCATGTATGTAGGTATGTATGTATGTATGTATGTATGTATGTATGTATGTAGGTAGGTAGGTATGTATGTATGTATGTATTTTAAGCGTTTAGGTTTTTCTCTTTTATTTTACTAGTTAGAAGCTTCCTTGATCATTTAAATTTATACTGTAACAATAACAACTGCAATTTGGCGTAAGGTTCTGAAGAGTACCAAGAGAAAAGCTTCAACCTCACAATATGTCACATAGGTCTAATTTTGTACTGCTACTTTGAAGACTCAGCCCAATTATAGAATCTTATTCTATGATCGATCATCTTACATGTTACTATAAAGCACGAATCTACACTCAAACAAGCAAAGAGATAGATCGAAAGTAACACTAATTCATTCCAGCAAATTCAGCATCGCCATTCCTGAAAGTGATTCGGCAATCTTTTGACATTTGGTTGAAAATCCAGCAAAGGCCGATTACTAAAGCGGTGAATCTGTCAAGGTCGTAGCAACATCATCATCTTTTTTATTGACTTTGTTGGCTAATAGTCGACAACAAGCAGATCCGGATCCAGAATGATTACAGACGGGAGTGTAGACACGAGTAACAGCGGCAGATATGCCAATGCCTATGCAATTCAGTATAATACTACACAATCAAACAATTCTGTTGAGATACTCTACTCCCAGTTGCTTTCACCCTATCTACATTTACCTGTCTACTAGTAAAATTTCATGTGAGAAAAATTACTGTTACGACAAAAATAGGGGGCCCAAGTCCCTTAAGCTCCTTCTGGATCCGACTCTAAAAAGAATCTAAATGAATATTGCTATATAAATATTAATAATACCAGTTCTCTTAAACGAGTTCAAAAACACAGGCTATCGTTGTCGGATGAAGGGTCTCCTCTCGTTAGACAAAGTCACGTGTAAGGTTCTCCTCGTTCCCAGCAGACGACATTTTGTTATCAGTGATTGATGAGAAGCGAAAAGCAATAAATCTGCTATTTAACACAATGCTTAAATTCTGTTAAATTAACATTTTGGTATTTCTTATGAAAGCATACCCAATATGTCTCGAGAAACGGTGAGAATATCTCAGCGAAGAAAGTCAGCAGACATTGTGCTTTTGCGGACTCTGACACGTGAAACGATCTTTCGCCTTGTTCTCTAACCTCTGTGACACAGGATACCCTTTGAAGATAGTCCAATGCCTTTTCTACTTCCTAAAAATAAAAACAATTAAAAAAAGGAGTTAATAAAACCTGTCTGATTAAATGTTGGTCAAACAGATTACAAATAAGTGACGAGGTAGCATGCCAAATCTTGCTTTTAGATGGGTAATACTTGGCTATATCAGGTCTTTCTGGAAAATACACGTGATCTAGTTCCTTGATGTACACCTATTCCTTTCCCCTCTTTACAATTCTCTTGGGGTAGGAATCCCACATGCCGATTTACGTTCTCCACGACCATCTCTATTTACTTTGATGGGTCTGGGAAAAGCGTATGAATGCTATGAATTATACGAGTATGACTGCTTTATTAAGGAAAAGTGAAAAAAGATATCTAACCATAGCCTACTTCTACTCGTGTAAGTTGGGCAAAACTCCTTCCAAAACATCTAGAAATCTTTAGTGCCAATCTGGGATAAGGAACGCCTGCCAGTTCTCATACGAATAGAAAATAAAAAGCAGTCAGTAATGATATAGCAGCTGGATCACCATCATTTAGATCATCACGTACTCAACCCTGTCTTAATAGATTCTCCATATTACACAAGAGAGCAGAAAATAATTTTATCGAACATTTTCAATCGACAATTACATCGGCACACGTATCTTGACAAAGTTTAGAGGTACGGGAAGTGCAAGTTCTAAATATTATCATCATACAGAATAAATCCACAGAATAGTTCAAAGATAGTAAACAAATGACTTACACAGAACACAACAAGGAAAACACAAATAATCAAGGAGTGTTAGCGACTACATGCAGTACAGTAACAGAACACAGCTCAGACAAGGTAACGTACCCAATGCAAAAAGAAAGTTTAGAAAATAATTTATTCAGCAAATGCACAACACTCTGATGCTCTCTTGCACCAAACTATAGAAATTGAACCAAAACCGGGCTTCTTCGTACACATGATGAACAAAACCGAAATGTAATTACGTTGATACAATCAATGGGTTCGAAAAGTGGAAGATTAACATTTCAAAAGAGCCTTCAGTCCTACTTTATGAATTATTATTAAAAAGAAATTTAAAGGGCTAGCCCTAGGGTCGTATCAAATTATAGCAGTTGATGTATCATGGCATTTTACTTCATTAAATTGGTGATTGGTAAGTAACGTGCCCTCTGAATGACAAGTTATCATATTTTACCAGTCACATTTACTACGAAGCAGAGACATTCCTTAATATTTGCTTTTTTGATCAACTTTTGAGAGACGTGAGTCACCAAATAGTAAGGCCTGTTGTATTATATGTAAGAGAAGAGTAGTGAGTGTGGCCAAAATCGAGTGGGAGGCGAAGGTGCAATTACTAATATATCAATTACAACGCCTTCAGAGGCCAGCCTCGTTGGAAGTGGCACTTTCAATCTTCCTCAAAGTACCTTCCGCTGAATAAAATCCTATCCTTTAACATTTTCCCAACTGCACTCTCACTAATTGCAAGACATATTACTAAAATATTATATCACTGGCACAGTGGTTACTTAGGAACAATGAAGTACGGCTCAAAGTTTAGCCAAATCAGTGAATAACTTCTTAAAATATGCCATTCCTTTGAAGAAATAAAACAACAATATACTAAAAATTAGATGACGAACAAATTGCACTGTATCTGTCCTAGGAGGTATTTTGCTGCTGGTATAAAATTACTTGTTTAAGTTTTAAAAGATCTGGTTTCAGCAAAAGTAATCCTACAATCAATAAAAATATATTAAATTCGCACCACCCGTAAGCCCTGGTAATATCGTGAATCGGTAAAATTCTGCGTCACTCATAACGCCAAAGTTGGAAACCGGACACGGAGCGAATGGGAAAGATGTTGAAATGACAAGCACAAAAACATTTGTTCCTCCTCAAGTTTAAAGTATACAGGTGATTCGATTTCAATCTACACTTGATTTGATTAGCGTCCTTTTTCAGATAATGAAACCAGATGTAGACATCAATTCTAATGGATGGATGTTGATGGCAAAAGTAATTACAAACAGATGCTGTATTTGCAGAAATAACGTCAGCACTGAGAGCTTCTTGTCACGCAATCTGAATTGTTAGACTGCGGAAATTTCTAGCTTCTGAGTCTCTTATCCTCAAACCCAAACTGAACATATTAGATGAGCCCTTACAGAAATTATACAAATTCCAAATTTGTTGTTTTCACTTCTATTGATCTCTACGCCATTCACATTTTCTTCAATTTAACCAGATGTCTTCAAATAATCAATAACTTTATCAATTCTATTTACCAATTGATAACTCGCTATAAAATCCTTTTAAACGTTACTGTAACCATGACAAAAATTACACTAATATAACTAGTCTCTTTGAGTATGACTTTGTTGGTGACTGGTTACCTGAAAAGTATACCCGGTTGGATTAAGGGGGTTGGGTGGGGCGGGGTATACATGCCATTGAGTATACGAGGCACATTCAAATCGTTTATCCTTGAATTACAAGACGGAACGTCTCCACAATCGCTGTAAATAAGTGGCCTCAATATTTTTATCCCGCATCCTCATACGCATAACTTACACTGTTTCTTGATTTATGTGATAACATTCATACAATTTATTTGGATTGAAGATTGTATAATTCGATGAGCTATGAAATTTCGATGAAAGATATACAATTTTCAAAATTCACTCATACTATCGGAGTAGTTAAACTTGAAAGCAAAACAAAAATGAAACGCCCTGAAGATCCTTTACGTAAAACAATAATTGGAGCTTGCCGACAGTCAGAAACTACTGATGAGGAAGCTTAAGTTACAAAAAATGTCATTTGAGTCTTTCTCCCAACCATTACTGGTGTCATAAGAAGCGTAAACAACAAGAAGCAGAACTACCCAACATGCCCAGTTTATGGTATCTTCAATGTGACAAATAACGCCCTGTTCTCGGCGACTTCTGTTCTTAGCTCCCATCTCATTGGTTCGTAACTTATATCCTTCTCTTCATCTGTGCATTCAAAAGAATACAAATAACGTATACATCCGTTCGCCTTACTTTAAAATACAAAAAATCCCTTTTGAGATAAAAATGTAACTTCGAAAAAACCACACACAAATTCTTGTAGAATTATGCTCATCTTGTCTACTTCTGCAATTTCCTATCTGTCTACCTATTTTCTATAATCTCATTTTCAAAATTTGTCTTTAGTCTACACTTGCAAATGGGAAACAACTATTTAAAATAAATCTTCTGATGGCGCTAGCTATTACAGAAGCCACCTTGCAGTTCTAATGATGTCGGTTTACAAACCCAGACACCATCTGCCGTCTATCAGCCACCTGAAGGTTGGGAACAAAAGCATACGAAGAATTGATCCCCCGAAATTCGTAGGAAATGTGAGTCCACCATTCCGTGATCTACGCCATCAGGAACTAAATGAGTCAATAACGATAAATAATAACTGTGGCTCTTACAATGGACTTGATTTACGATCAGAACTTATTCATTAAAGATGTTGCTATTAAATGAATCGTGAACTACACCAAACAGCTGGGCTTGAGTAACATGTCTATAAATGACGCAGTCTTCGTGCTGGGCGGTTTCCTCGATGTAGTCGGCAGACGAGATGACAACCCGTGTCGAGTGTGCAAAACAATTTTCCCAGTTCGTTTCGGAAGATTATTCCTACATACACAAACTATGTTCCATTGTTTGTCAGATTATTCATAACTGCATAGTGAACTGGATCGAATAATTATTCAAAGGGGTTCATTTATGAAACGCAACCTTGAACGTAAATACTAAGGATTCCTTCAATTTTCACATCCGCATTTCACATTCCTTTCTTACAAACTAATAAAAGTTTATACTGAGAACGGGTAATAATAAAATTTTGCCAGGAAAACCATGAAGTGGATGTTTGATAAAATCGCAAGATGTTTTGTACACTTTATCAAGCATGTGTATCTGTAAAGTCAGCAAACAGTTTTATAGTAGCCGGGGAGACATTGGATGCTGCGAAATGGTGCGGTTTTTACTTATTTTGCCACGAACAAGGTTACGTTCATCTTTATCTATCTTTCATTGGTGAGAATTTGTGGGGTCAGGAACAGTGATGATAAATCGTCTGCATTATACATTCCGTCCAATGCCTCTTCTTCCCCTACACGCTTTCTTACGACTTGCGTTACCTCTATCACCGAGTGAGCCACAGTAACACACCGATCCCAAAGTAACCACCCATAGGACAATATTTCCAGTCAGTTATTTCGAGCATGGAAAGCTTGCGCAGGCTAAAATAAATGATCATGTTTCAAGTCCTAAGCGGGCCGAATTATTTTCTCGAATACGATACTGATATAACAGACTGAACGCCTGAATCCCAATGCGCTCGGAAACTGATGACGTCACAAATCAAAAGTTTTGGAAATATTAAGATTTGACTCCATATATCTAAAGGCGACGCCGAAATAGGCTGCTTCGCAAAATACCAGACCTGTACCGCATATAGTGTTTAAACTAGAGGCGTTTAAATTTATAACTTCTCTGATCAAAACTCTGTTGATACTCCTTGGTTCCTTACGTAAGGAACCAGTATCAACTGATAAGGTTTTGTTAGAGAGATTTAAAACTTTGAAAGCTGATATCCCGGTGTTGGGAAAGGGCAACACCTTCAATCTTTGCCATTGACTTTCTTACTAACAAGGTAACATGAAAATTGAGTATCTTTTCCATAATACAAAACTTTTTAAAATCGTGACATCACACTTTCCAACCGCATTGTGAAATGAATAACATGTTGACGGCTAGAAGCACACCTACTCTACCAAAGTACAACGTATGTATTACACATTACTAAAACATGTTTATAGGATCCAAAAGTTCCGTGTAAGATTAAATAAGCCACACATTGTTTCTAACTGTATACAAAGGCGTGTCCCTATTCTCAAGTGATTCGCGATAAAAAGTATGTGTCTTGGGTTTCTACCAGCTCGTGATAATAACAGTAACTCGTGACAATAACAGTGTTATCGAAGTCAGATCTTAGGAGCCATAGATTATACATCAAAATCCTACATCAATATTACGTTTGTTGTTGTAACATCCGAATATAAATCTTAACATAGATCCAAGATCAAGTTTACAAGGTTATATATCATAGAAAGTGTCCTCGTTGTCACTTCGTTTGATAAAGAGGCTGCATACAAAAAGGTTGTTGATTTCTTCATAGTCAGTTTCTCCGGTTCTTTAAATAGAGTCAGCGAGTCTTATGCAAATTCACATAACTGCATCAGTTTTACAGGTTACTATACCGCACTACCTTACTTTTAAAGAACTTAATTTGCCACGATAACGAAAGGATATTGGCAAAGGTTACATAACCAAAGTACTATTGCGCATAGTTTATGCCCCTGTACAACTGGGGCCTAGAGCTACACCTTATAAGATTTTCATTTAAAAAAAATAAATTAAAATGCAATATAGGGAAACAACATGAACTTGTGCACCACTTTTGCATGGACATGTGGTTGTGACGGTTTACACTACTTTCTGAGATGGGTTTGAGATCAACTGACACAGGAACCTCTCCACACATGAGCTCTGTATGATCGTATTCTTTTTCTCGCATCAGCATCATCCTTATAAAATGCTGATATTCTATCAAAAAGGGCACATGCTTTATGCTGTGCATAGTTAAACTTAGGGCACTGGGTCGTCTCGTATGAAACGAACTGTTGGAAATTAGTCCATCTTTCATTAACCAAAAATTCTTCAACTTAAACAGATTACAGAAGCACCCCCGAACTTCGATCTGAAGTATACTTCCCTAACACCAATACACCCCTTTGGAATACAATCTTTAAACTACCTGGACTGACTTTTATTTTTTAATTTGAAGCACCCTCTACCCTTCAAAATAGTAACACTTCATCTGTAACATTCCAATGCATACGTAAACTCGTCAAAGTCTGTTGTCACCGCATCTTAAGAAATAAAAATGTATTATTACCTCATCTACTCGCGTGGCAGGGTGATACACCAGTTCCACTTGCATCAGGTTGTGAAGAAATGATACATCGTCGAAAATGTTCTCTGTAAAAAGGAACCAAAAATGAATCTAAGTCGGAAAATAACTACATTATAAACAGCTAGCGAAATCGCTCTTTGGTAAAGTAACGTACTGTGCATTTACATAGGCCCTTATCTATGCATGGCATATTCCAAGGCAACGTATACCCACAATTCAGGCATCCTGCTAATGCTTTTATTCTCTGTTTCACTTCCTAGGGAATCTACGCAGGTAGAAGGCGCACACACGGTCATCACTTGCATTTCTACAATAATAGCTACGTCCACGTTTTACACCTTGGCACGTTGAAAGAAGAACAGGATAAATATCTTACTCATGAACATAACTGGGTAATTAGGACTCCAACTCCTGCTACCCATGGCCCTTATACTAACAGTACGTCAGCAGCTCCAACCACTCAAACATGTCTGCTTCTCTTTCACTCACCTATACCTCTGATGATACCACTGAATGCAAACAAATTGAGAGTAACTAAAAATTTAGTGAGATGTGAAGATCTTTAAATGGCCATTACATTTTCTTTTAATCTATGTATTTCAAGCTTTAAGATATTTTATCACCACAAGTTGTCGTCTTCGCATTCATCAAAAGATCAGACGTCACGGAGAAATATTGAAAACTGCCAGTTATAAAACAGATCTCTGAATCGCGCGAAGTCGGCGAAAAGCGAAACAGCTTCACGCGGGAGGCGATGAATAGTTAATGGGGAAAAAACGGCCACTTTCTTCATCCAAACGCAACAGTAAATAAGGCTGGAGATTTCTACACTTGCGCAGTAAAATTTCTTTACAGGCAACAGTATAGTGGTGGGCGGGACGCTTCTTCTGATACGCCATTCATTCAAGTTATTTGCATAAAACAATCTATAACACAACTGCCATTACAAGACTAATGGAGTATTCAAAATTGGTATTTAGATTTACGAAAAATATACACTGAATAATTGTTTTTCAACCTAGCCAAATTGGTAAAAAACAAATTGTTTAACATTTCCTTGATAAACGGCGTACGGATTATCACGGAAGGCAAATTTTACCATTAGCAGATACCTACAAAGGACTTACTGGGTCCCTTTCTTGGTCCTTAGCCAAAGGTCCTACTTACATTCTGAACTGACAATTTTGCCTTAGCGAGAACAGTTATGTGCATTCCAAACCTTGCACAAGGTATGCATCATACTTTTACAATAATTAGAGTGTTTTCGATATCTGATATAAGACCAACAATAACAAAGTAAATAATTATACATTATGTTTTGTCGAGGACACAGTAAACAATTGCGCCACTTCAGGAAAAAGACACGACTTTCGCTTCTGGTAATTCGAAGTATATTATCTAGTCGCTGGGGAAAATACATAAGAAAGCTTTGCATTTATCCGTTATATTTGATTAAGAATGTGGATTTAACTTAAGCTCAGATTTGTAAGATAGCCCCTTTCGAAATTCGAATATGATTTAGTATGATCCACAACCATGAAAACAACTTATAAATATGTGGAAACCAAATTTTATGATACACAGGCCCCTCTCGTGATAGCAAGCAAATTCAGCATTTAAATCCCTAAAACGATAATCTTCTGCAACAACGACATTGTGAACGAGTATTTCTATTCTTGCTGGGTGGTGAAGTGGTCGAAATGTTCCCCTAAAGAAAATACTGTTCAAAACTGACAACGTCAAAGGCAAAAAAAGGAGGATCTAGGGAAAGGACAATGTGCTTAATAACCAGTACGTTAATATAGTAAGGCGCTTGAAGCTAATCAAAGCGTGTTTGAGATCAAGGCTACTTTGCAGAAAGTAACCACGTTTCCCTTTACAGTAGTCATGTACGATAACAACATGAAATGGGCTACGGCGTCAGGACCAGACAATTTTCTGAGGATTATGTGATCCAACTTGATAAGAGACAATTAAATGCATTGGCGCCGTAAGTCCCTCCAACGTTTTTAAAAAGCGACACCAGCTACTGCTGCAGTTCGAGGATGCAGGTACCTGGAGGAGAGTTATTGCAAAATTTATCTGCTTTTGCTACTCTCGGATCTGTGGAGGTATCCAATGTAATAGAAATGTCAGATCACAAAACTATGCTGTCCTACTCAATAAAGAGCGGACATTTTGAAATGTTACATCATATCTACGAAATGAGATACTCCACTTCAGAATGGTAACATCACTTAAAGTAAAAACATTCGGGTACAGTCCCACCAGTACTGGCAAGTACCAAAAAATTAACTAAAATTTGGTACATTACTATTTATCAAAGGGCCAATCTGATGTCGTCATCTTGAACTTGATGGCGTCTATTCACAGATGCCAATTAGTAAACCTGTCTACATCAAAACTTGCTTAGCGTCCAACAACAACCTGTACGTACCTGTGGTAAATACTGATTTCCCCCGAGTGCTTAAAGACTTGCTAATAAATGCTGGTACTGAGCACCTTAACAGCAGCTTGTTCCTTTGCTGTGACAAAAAGATGTACGTTAAAGCGCTACCCAACAATGTTGTGTCTTTCAAACACTGGCCAAGGTCACTCGTCCGAAGTTGATCGGTAATGTCGGGGACAGGGAATTTCTGAACTGAATTAGTACCATCCAGCTGCACGTTGGGATTCAATAGACTGACTGCGTATTTCACACAAGCTTCGTCCAGTTCACCTAAGAACAAGGAGACTATTAGTAAGCAACCTGTAGTACTTATACGGGGGTGGGGGTGGGTAGGTAGGGGAACGGGAATGCCAATAAAAACCATGATGCAAACCGAACGTAAAAGCTCCTGCAAAGTAAACATAAAATAGACGAATCAGCAACAGTAACTGCATTAACAACAGCAACCGTAAAAGGGGAAGCGAAGATAAACGTAAATACGTCATCATAATTCCTAACATAACATGAATGGATTTCAAAAGCAAGCATAAATTAACTTAATATGCTTGATGGTCTGCTCGTGGCCTATAGCACTAATCCATTACTGTATGAGCATTTTGATAAGGCGGTGTGCTGAGTCTCCGACATTAAAGGAGGCCACTTCATACAGGCAAAAAATAAAATTTTTATTGTTAAAAAATTTCACGTTGTTATCACATCTTATAAACAAAGAAAAATACAATCAAAGCCGACACAACAGCAGCAGTCTACTCAGCAACAAAAGCTATGAAACAATACGCAAACTGTTGAATGATACGGTGTCATAAGACACGGCGCATCACCCTGAAACAAACTTTTTCATCAGTTATAGCCTAAAAACAGTTTGGAAACGGCTTCAAAATGTGACATGCATAAAACAATTTCGTATTTCAAGTTACAGTTCCACGGGCATTTCCATTCCCCATCTATCATTAGACACGAAGTGATATACTATACCTGATTCTGTAAAAACACCATGCATTAAGTTTTTGTAGCAAATATCGTCGATAAGAAAAGAGTTCGCACGGAAGAATGATGATTAAAATCCAAGGTATACCACCTTAAAACTACCTGTAAGAGACCCTAAACTACTTCCATGTAAACGATCACTGAGTTGTTTCTGCCTGGGTCCTATGCGATACTAGATGCCGTTACGTAATATACGTGTAGTCATTAATGCTTACGGTAGCATTTGCCAGTGAAAGGTCACTTGATTCACAAGATTACCATAAACAAACAAAGTTTCGTCCTTTGAACATAATTTACCTAAATAAACTGATTACCAGCACAACAAAAATCAACATGCCAACTCGACGAAAATTGTTGGAAAGTTGTGTCCGATCGAGACTAACGTATGGAGGACGAGGACGCAGATTACAGCTTTGTGTACTGAAATGAAAAAATACGAAAAAGTGTTGGAGAACAAAATATATCTAGCTATGTCAATGCCCAATACTTTAAATGTATTGCTCATGTATGTAGAGCGGAAAACAATGCAATCACAAAGCAACAAAGCCATACTACCAAGATCCACGGATCAAAATTAAAAGAGTTACTTGGAGTGGACATAAGTCAAGCAACACAGTCAAAGAAAGAGTTCGCCGAGTTAGTGCGGAAACGCATAAGCACGCCTCCGTGATTGCAAAGAACATCCATGGAGGATCACTCAGGACAGGACAGGACAGGACAAGAAGCGGAAGCTGAAGCACCAAGTGAAGTTTAACGAACCTTCATTATTCAGATTGCAATCCGTGGCTTGTAAATAGTCGGTAACAACCGATGCTTGGAAAACCAAGTCGTCTAAAACAACAAAATAAAGCAAATGTTAAATGCGACCAAGATTCGACATGCCTGCAAAATACTACCTAATCGAACCCTGCAGCCCTTGAACTTAATGGAACTACCTAAATCTACAGATAATAACTGTTAATGTTAGAAATAAGTAATTGAGATAAGAATATAGGGCCTCCTTAGCGTACTCATGATAATCGATGTCGAAGAAGCAAACTCTATTTCTGCATATCAAAACAAAGGGGGGGGGCAGAAAACTTTCTTTGTCTATGTCCGATGCCTACTCTTACTACCAAATGTGTATGAAACAAGATGGCACGGTGATTGTCACTTTAACCAATCTGGCGAATACTTTCAAATTTCAAATTTCAAATTCCATCTTTGCTGGCAGTATCCACGTCTGCTATTGACGCAATTTTAGCTCAATTTATCAACTTTTACATGTTAGCCGCCATAAGCTACTGCAGAGACACGTTATTCGAGATTGACGACAACAAACGTAGCTGTTAGAAACAAGTGTTTAAAAAGACTCGCAAAAATTTAATGTTCCACCCCTCTAATCCAAGGAATCACAACTTTGTTCCATAAACTGGGCCTCGTATGGTAGACAATCAATGCCATTCTGATGTCAGTTTATCTGAGCTTATCCTCTGACCAAAAATGGGCATTACTATTGTAAATCTGATTGGACCCATATTACAAAGAGCACTGTTTTATAACAAATCATCGTTTTTGGGTGGTGTTGGCCGGCAAGCTTTTTCACATTTATACCTAAAATGAAGCTGATAATTACAGACGTTACATATTTTACCTATCGTACACTAAAAGTTGCTTCGCACAAAATATCTGGGACAACTACAATAGAGATGCCAACCATATGTACAAGCTCCTGTGTAAAACGTAAGTGAACAATCACTCCCCTTTAACATAACAGCAGTAATGTGCTCGAAATTATTAGTGTTTTCAATATCCCTAGCAAGCATCATATGTTCTAAAGACCCTTTCCATTATTTAGGAATAGTTCAGATTAAAAAGACATAAGCTGCATACGTCACACATTCGATTCGACATCATGAGGTTATAGCTATTACACATTACGTAACCTACCGAAAAGAAGCGGCTTTGTTCTCTGTATCAGAAGAGCTGCGACAATAGACCTGGTATATATCGTCATATTGGACTGTTGTTCATGAACTAACCATCTCCCCAATTCATCATTCACTGCCTTTTCTTGCCTTGCAAGGTCATCCTTTACTTTCGGTGATGTCCTAGGATGATGAATGAAAAAACTAACTGCTGCACAATAGCTATAAGTCATGATAATTCATAAACGACCAAAAGACTTTGCCCTGTTCGCTTTGGGAAACTGACGTTGCATTTGAGAAGCATAGTAGCGCTACATGAAATTTTGTTCCCGAAACTCCAAGCTCAATCAAAGATGGAACACTAAAAGTTTAGGTTTCAAATGAACATAACCACTCTCCACAATCGTAAACAACTTTTCAAACTCCAAACATTCATTCGAAGTCAATTGGTTCTTTTCGAGAATGAACATTTGACATGCTGGGTAGCAACTGCAACAACGCAAAGAGTCACAATACAATGCGGAGGGAAAGTAATGACATCACAAACAACATATTTTGCAAATAGAGTATTTTGATTCCAGATATCTAAGGCAATCCTAGAATAGTGTGTTTCCAAAAATACCGTACCTGCAGTATGCACGATGTTTAAACTAGAAGTGTTTGAATCTTAACAAATCTCTGGCCAAAACTGTTAATTTTGTCAGGATCGTAAAGTTAGGATCCAGCATCAAGTAACAAGGTTTTGTTAGAGATATTTCAAACTTTGAAAGCTAATATCTCGGTGTTGGTAAGAAGCTCCCCTCTCGAATTTGTCCGTCGACGTTCTTACTAAAAGGGCAACAGAAAAATTTCGAGTTTTCCCCGTAATTGGAAACTTTTCAAATTTGTGACGTCACACTTTCTCTCCGGATAGTGACTGCCTGACGCCCGACCCTCTGCGCATGTTCCGTATAACTAGAGCAATAAAAAACAATACGCCAACGAGGAAACTATATTTCATACCACGCTTGGTCTATTTTTGACTTCCTCAGGTCTATTGTATACATCACCGATATTACGAATACTTCCAATATACCTATAGAAGTCACAAATAGACTAAACACTGTCTCAAATTTATTTCCTCTTTGAAGCACTGTTCTTTATTGCTTGTCGGTGTATATAACAACTTATCAGAAATAACGACGGCCCTAGTTAGTACATGCTATGCTAGAATATTTTACGTAAAATGGTGTAATGAACAAAAAATATCAGAAAACATTTGCAAGAAGATAAATGTTGTAACATTGACACTTAAAAGTGCTCTTCGAAAAGTTTGTTGATGGAACAGAATAATAAAACTGCAACTGCAT
>JAAAKL020006282.1:0-18200 GCA_010016065.2 Carybdea cf. marsupialis auct. non (Linnaeus, 1758)
TCCAAGTGTCTTTGGCTTACCTGAAACGCTTTCAAAGTTATGATTGATTGAGTGTATCGTTTGATGTGGTTATCACAAGAAGTTTTAGAGTTTGTCAGATGGGAATAGATATTTCAGGAGAAATGATACAATATCCAGGAAAAGGTCCGGGAATTTCAAACAGAAAAACGTATATGGACTTGGAATGAAGTGATGAACAACCAAGTATAGATTAAGTGAAAAGGAGACATAAATTTCACGGGATATCTAGGATTGTTGGATTTTATGGTATCTATTTTAGTTAACTACAGTCATACGTGCTTCTGCTTAGTTTTATGAACTTAGGAATATTATTTCCATACTTAAACATATTTTTTCCATACGTAAAATGTTTGAAAGAAAGAATGAACCGGAGATTTCATTGGAAAAGTTTCTTTCAGGTATGGAAGTAAATATAAGGTGAAAACAGATAAAATAGGTATCTTACTATCCATCTTTTATTTGACAATAATAACATTAGATGTTGCTATGGGTGTTCCTGCAAGATCTTTTGCGCATTC
Organism: Carybdea cf. marsupialis auct. non (Linnaeus, 1758); assembly: GCA_010016065.2. NCBI lineage: Eukaryota > Metazoa > Cnidaria > Cubozoa > Carybdeida > Carybdeidae > Carybdea > Carybdea cf. marsupialis auct. non (Linnaeus, 1758). The sequence goes on from JAAAKL020006282.1 coordinate 540, forward strand.
ATCTTTCCTGTAGGTCATTAAAAGGAGGTTCACAAGTGTTATCTGTTGATTTTCTACAGATCAATGACGTCTTTCGATCATATACGGACTCTCTGCTGAGGATTGCACATTTGATGCCACCTGATGTTCATCGGTTGATGGAGGATGAATGCATTGTAAGTAGGAAGTAACAAAGTTTCTCCTCAATACGCTATCGTAAGTTATGATTTGTTATAAGACTCCTGATTGCGGTGTAAAAAGAAATCTCGTTTTGTAAAACTGTATAGTATAACTCAAACCCGAAGGGTATGTCATACATCAATACCGGGCACGTATGGTCTAACTGAAACCTAAATTTTTGAATATCTAAATAACGACCACTTCGTTGCTACTTCTGCTTTTACGACAAACGATTTTTAGTAAGTAGAGAAAAGGCGTGCGTTTCAATTCCCGTTTGCGATAAATTGTGCGCTTTCGCTTTACTTCTTCGTTGTTATGAAAGGTTTCCGTGAAGAGGTGTTCCTAAGTCGTGCTATCAAACAAATTTCGTAATGTAAGCTAATTATGATATTGTTGCTTGTGATGCATTATTTATTAGTAGATCTGAATTATTGAAATAGATGGCCTTCCTATCTGAAAAGTTTGGTTCTGAAACTGAAACTGAGCTCCTATTAAATAAATGTTATTGTTTTTACGCCCTCAAGCATCATTTATTTCCCAGCATATGTTGCGCTGCTTGGATTCATTCGAACCCAGACAGATTATAAAGAAATGCCCATGTCATGCTGCTGTGAGAATGCTAACTTTTCAGTTTTTACATCAGCAACTATCATGTTTACTCCAGTAAAGAAGCTTAAATGAAAGTTGTTTTGATTTAATGACCCCAGTAGCTTGTTAGTTAGCTGTTTCAACGACTTTGTTTCTGTGACGAGGTCCTTGCGTTAGTCACAGCGACAAGTGTCGAGGCATCCTACGAATTTATCATTTTACCCATTGAAAAGTTTGTAAGTTAGATTTAAGTTAGATTGGACATTAATGTAAAAGTTTTTGAAGCTGCTTTTTGCTTTTATCGGATTGTTTGGGCACGTTCAGGGAACCCTCTCACTCCTTCATCATTACAAAGGCTTTGGAGGATGTTGATAGTGATGATAGCGTCGTCGCTAGAATCCTGAAGACGGAGAGATGTCCTTTGTTTGGGAAGGTTAAAAAGCCCTTAAAGTGTAACTGTAGATTTGATTCGATGACCGTGACTCAGCATGGCAAACGCGTTCAGATATGTCCACAGATCACCACACTTACTACCCTCGGGAGTCTAATATTATAGCATTTTATCACCGTTCATTTATATCATGATAATGATACCCCCAATTTACCTAAGTTGTTGGTTGGTGTTGAGTGTTCTGTATATTCACCACCAGAAAAATATTTGGAGAACGGGGGAGAGGGGGCGACAACAGAATGTTTTAGTACACATATTGTCACTATTAAACTGAACAGCGAAAACTGAGAAAACAAAGAAAAGTCAAAATGATTGAGAGGGCTTGGCGCCCCTGCCCTCTCGGAGATTACGCCTATGATGTTTAAGCTGCCAATGGAATTCTTTCGAAAATACATTTATATTTAATTAGATAAGCATACAAAGGAGGGACACTTTCTTTGAAGTTTTGATACAACATTTTGATGAAGTTTTGTCAGTACTTCACACACAAACACGTGCACCCACACGTGTTTACACCAACTGCACCAATAACCAAATGATTGAGCAGAACTGCAACATGCCATCAGCTGATAGATTACCATCGGGACTAAAACCATTTCTCTCCCTTTTAAGTTCACTAGTTACACGTCCAATTATTCATCGAGCCCGTATCCAAACTACCTGAAAACGGAGGAATAAACAGTCTGACTACAAAGTGGCAAAAATCATCACCCTGACAATAGAAAAGTGATCCACATTCACTGGATCCAGTGTGCCAACAAATCTCAAGGACCTTAATCTGCTGTGACCAGTGTCCGGCGAACAACTTCAGAAAGACAGATCCTTTTCTTGATGCTTCTTTGTAGCCTTTACTCCAAAGTAACTTTTCAATTAGTCGCAGTCTAGCGTTCTCTGTGTCATTAAATAATTCACAGTCTCTGTTATCAATTGCCAGACCAAAACCACTGTGTTCACAAGACACCTGACATTGTGTCAGATCTGTGCTTATCTTCATAATAATTATAGTTTAGTTTCTATGCAAACTATGACCGGTTCAAAAACAAGGAAACGCAGTCCTATAGGCTTATACTCTCTAAGTATATGTCTCAAACGTAGAATGAAACCGATGGAGTTAAAACGTTCCAGTAGGAGTCTAAATTTTACGACTACAACGTCGTGTTGATGTAATTCTGTCGTTTAATTTGAATTTTTGGCTTTGCTTTGTAGAAAATTAATGTTTCGCTGCTCCAGAATAAGAGGTCGCGGACTGATCTCATGAGGAGGTTGTCAACAGGTTTGTTCTCACCATATGCACTATTCGAACTACCGTAGGAGTTAACTGGGTGCTCTGTTACTGTATCGATGTTGGCATTGTTGATTACAGTAATACATATCTGAAGTAAAGGGGTTTTCCGTGACCATAGTTGTTCTTCCTTATTATGTCGAAGAATTTGGGTCATTGATTCGTCAATGTTTACGTGTGCTTATTACCCCATTGGATAACTAAAGCGCAAGAGATGTTTCAAACCCGCTGATGGAAATGCATCTCATAGCAGGTCTGAAATCTGAAGAGAGAGTAAACATCTCTTCCCTCTATCGATTGTTTGGAACGAAACTGAAAGATTAGAATCCGTGGACGATATCTGCATCATTAAGAGTAACTGAAACTGACAAGAAATTTGCACGCTATTGGTTTCTGATCAGTTTGTTATCGAACAAGCAATACATATATCCATATTCAAATTCGAGTCTCTCTTTTTCAACATCAATTGAGATTACATCTAGTGTAAATTATTTACATATAGATAGTTGCATGTCACGGGAATGGATGCTGACGATGACAAGAGATGATCCATTTAGCTTAAATGTTTAAAACCCCGTGTATTTAAATGACGTATTGTTTTCGAAGAAAGAAAGCCCAGCCCTTTGTGCTAAAGGAAAATTATTTTCAATTTTCGTTACGTTTATTTCACTTTTAGGATAACATTTATGGTATCAAAAAGTATGTTTTTCTTGAAATGTTTTTAGAGTGTTGGGGGCACGAAACACTGTGACAAGTCCAGTAACTGCAGGAATGTGGATATAGTATATATTTGTCCACCGTTTATTCCGAAACCATTGAGAATAAATCAACAGAAAATGCACTCCCTGTTATCTCTTTCGTTTAATTGTGTTTGGTCACAGTAAGATAGGCGTTACTAGGAGTAATTGTTCAAGTCACCCGAATCCGAGCAGCTGACCGAGAGTAAATGCCAAATTGAAACAGCTAACCAATGTTGTATCTCTCCGATTGCAAACCATAACCCGTACTTGGATATTGTGCATGTCTAAGTATACGTCCTAAACAGGGCACGGTAGAGGACAGTATTTCAGTATCGGTTGTTTTTATGCCTAAATAAGGAGTCATGGGTTACTATTAAAAGGTTGCAGTTTTCAGTTTTTTGCCGCGTTCTTAATCAGGCGCAAGTAAAGAGGTGTGGAGGCTATTTATGTCAACCTCGTGCTCTCATAGAACAAGTATTTTGAAAGATAGAGTGACCACTGATCACGGTGCTTGAAAGACAATAGTGAAATCTATGTCAAAGAAAAGTATTGGTTAGGGAAAGAGCTATTAGAGCCGCTGATCATTGCAATGAAGAATGTTTCTAAAGCCTTCGTTGGGAGGCATCGCGCCCATTAACGTGCTTATAAAAATTGTTTTCCTCTACTTTGATATACTGGTGTAATCTGCTGTGTGAGTTACAAAAGCCGTGCTAGATAGAGCTGTAGGATGATATGTCATCTGCCATCTGCTCTCGTGTGGCAAACTATGTTTCGTGAGATAGGACAGAGAGGGGACTGCAAGCATGAATATCATTAATAGCAAACATGAATAGATTGTCAGCCGAAGGGTAAAAGTAACCCCGTTCCTAGCAGTGGCCTCGGCGTTGAACAGGATGAAATAATTTATTTTTTGTAAAATCATGCGCTAGTTTATTCTGAAGACTTTATGATATTTTTGGCGAAGGTATGGTCACTTCATTCCAAACTGAATCTTATGGAAGGTTTGCAAGATTATGCATAATTCAAATTTTCACCCCAGTTTGTGTTTGAGTAATGTCTGCAGAGTATCTGCTGTCTATTTTGTTTTACAGCCGACGTTGAAAGGGAGAGACAACAATATCTGTATTGGGAGGGAAGAGTTGAAGATTGGAGAGAACTGAAAGTGAAAGATGCTATTACATCCTTTGAGTAAGTATTCATTTCAAATTATGACAAGAGAAAATATCAGAGAGTATTAAAGTCTACCTCCTATGGTCAGAAATTTGTGATATTTTGTTCATTTTGTTTTATGGAATCAAACTGCCACGTTAGTTTTGGTACCGCCTACAGTTTTCCGTAGTTATACGTGATTCTTTGACGAACTTTTTCCAGAACGAGGTAATTTTTGACGTCATAAGGAACAGAGAAGTTCAGTTGTTGATGGTGATAAATTCAATGCGAGGCAAACATTTCGGAGGCCAGCAGTGCAGTTTTGAGCTCTTTTACAAGGTGTTACGTGAAGTACACTCAACATACGACAAAAAGAATAGACGGAGGCTTTCAGGTCAGTACAATAAACAAATACCAAAGACTTTGTGACCACTGGAGGTGCACTTTAACGTTTTTCTACTTGATGTAGGTTAATGAAATTTGTTACTTTGACAATTGAGAAGTGGGAGTTTTTAAGTTAGTGTTGCTTGTGTATTGCTTGAGAGAATGAAGTATCACCATTAAGATTCACTCTGTAGAAACGAGTGAAACATTTGATTTTCGTTCGCCTGGAAATGTTACTGTCGAAACATTTCTCAAAAATTCACATTTCAGCAGATATGAGTTGAAATACTTGATTTTTAAAGTTAACCAATTCTTCTTACATAAGAATAAAAGAATTCGATAAACGCTTGTTGTAAACAGCTCTTCCTCCACTTCGTTTCGGAATACATTTATCTGGAGCGTTTATTCTTTCAAATGACATAAACTCGTCACATTCACTTGATTCTTGTAACCTTGTTGACATGGATGCGAATGCTTATTTATTTTGAAATGATACTCTTGAATATTTCCACCTAACTTTATTTTTGTTGCTCTTACAATTTGGAATTCTTCTTTCTTCCTTGGTTCTAACTTTTACTTGTCTGCCTTTACTTGTGCGAGAACCTTATGTGGTTAACAGCCGCGGATCCGCCATCTTTTCTGGGGTCTTCCTACGCCGTACGTTTTATCAGAGTGTCATTCGACCAATTTAGCTATTCTGACCTATATTATTCCCCAGTTCCCTAATGGTAGGCGTAACCTCCAACTGCACGCAATTCCATAGACCAATCTTAACTTACCTAGCATCCTGACCATAGATGGATTACCGCTTCATTTTCGCAAAGAAATTTTCAGAATTATAATTTCAAAAACTCTTCTCGTCTTGCTAGCTTTCTATGAGTCTTTGTACTAGTGAGCTGGCTGGTGACGATCTATCCATGGTAACTTTTAACGACTGTGCAGACCTGTATGTGCTCTCAGTCGATGAAGGATCGAGAACTAATCGCGCGACTAAAGAAGACAAAAGAAAACATGTTATCACTAAGGTCACCGTAGGGGTCGGGAGAGTAATAAACCACTATAGCATATGTCCCCAATTCGGCGTATGTTATTTTCTATTGTATATACTCGGAATTATTCATAGTTTATAAACGGTTTTACCTGTACTTTGAAATAGATTATTTCACCGTAGGAATGAATATCCAGACATCGGTACGAGAGTTACTATGATTCTGTTCTCTGCTAGCTAGATACTTAGCGCAGTATGTAATGACTCGATTTTCAAGGTCTCAGTTTAAATAGACATTAAAATTCCAATCCTTGGCTTTCTTTCACACTGATTGTGCATAGCAAAGACTTCACAGGTTAATCTTTTAACAACACAACAAAGATAAATTAAAAGCCATTTGGAAGACCTTTTATTTGTGATATTTAATACGTTTACCAGAGCAATAAGGATTGGAATTATATATTCTAAGAGTTTTACTCTAGGAATCTAAGAATCAATTGGATGATACATATTTTATTTATGGTTATTTAAAATTTCACAGTTGCCACAACAAGATTACAGGGTTACGAAGCTGAGGAGTGTCTGTAAGATTTTCTCAGCTTAAAATCGTTCCAACTGCCAAACAGTCTATTTTAAAGATGTGAAAGCCAAACTGAAAACGACATTACATGACATGGTCCCGATCCGACAAGAGCGGTGGATAGAATCGGATTCGCTTTCAACAACTAGCGCCTTGTCGGGGCTGGCCGGTTTTGGTTAGAAAAATCATACATGATAGAACACGCCATTAGCAGTGTTTAACTGTGTAGAGTGTAATAATTCAATGAAAAATAGGCAAAAAACTGTAAAGTTAAAATAGATTTTGAAGTATCAATTAAACGTCACTTGCAAATACTGTTTGTATTATATAAACCTTAGGCTTTTGTACATCTCCTTACATGTAATATTAGTTCGTTAAAAGCTGTGCATCCATGTACGGGAATTCTCTACTTCCATACTCAGATTTTAATCTTTTGTAGGTTCAGACGCCTAGGATTGTTTCATGTGACCATGATGTGTACCTAGATAAAAAAATTATCTCAAACTCTGCCTTGTAGCGTACCATAGACAATTGCACAGGTTCTATTTTCCGTAGCAGCCTGAGGCGATATCACTTCTCTTCTAGCTGTGGCTTAACTGATCTGCATAACACGATTTTTAAGGAGTTCAGCTTGTTTAGTTCTCTTGAGTAAGTTTCATGTTTACAATGCCAAAGTAGTATGAAATGGTAGCATAATTGAACTGTTGGCCGATTTTGCTGAGTCTAAATTCTAATAGGATCATAATTTGGTTAAAGTTGCAAATAATCGCATGCTTTCCTGTCACTTTATAAATCAATTTGGCAAGATTAAGCGTAGAATTCACTTCAACGTCGAAATTCTCATAATCTGAGGTATTGTCAATGATGAAAGTGATTAAAGTAACTGTAATGCAGACATCTCGTAGATCTCCAAGGGGACCAGCATTATCTTCATATTGTAGGTTATTTTTTTGTGCTTGTCAGGGAGACTTTGCTCTTCTGTAGTCATCTTATGTTCGAGAAGAGCCAGTCATTTTAGAGTGTAGTCCTATCCAAGGCTCGTGTAAGTGCCTTAGGAGTTGAACTTACACTTAAGTTTGAAACTATGGTAGGTAAAGATGTTGCTAGAATGCAGCCTTGGTGGAATCCTGTCATACTGTCTCCCTATTAATGGATAACGTTGCCGGCTTTGCGGTAGACCTTGTTTTTTCATTCAGAAACTTCGGTATTACCCCATTTAAGCTACAATTTCTGACGCATTAGTCAGTTACATGTTTCCATTTTCATTTCACAAAGAAGACTATGATGGTTATTCCATCTACATCAGATACCCTTCAATTAGCTTGCGTATCAGGTATTCATGTTCTCCCCCACCCCCTACACACCAGCAGCTATAGCTGCAAAATACTGCGTTGCAAACTAAGAAGCCAATGGATTAACCGCTTTAAACAAGACCTTACAGACCTCAGACACTATCCTATGACCCCAACTACCTCATGTGATCTCTTCGTTTTCAAACCGGCAAGAGCACTATTCCATTTGGCTGACCTTATAATCGTAAGACATGTACTCATAGGTAGTTTTGTGTCAGGTATTGGCATCAAGATTGCTATTGTATCTAAACACTGTCTACTATCAGTGAAAGATGCCACTTGTTTGTTATAGGTCATACATTCAATACGTACACTGGTCTTTATATTTGTTGTACCATATTGGTCTCTGCACCTTGATGAAGTTTGTTAATTCTTACAATCTGTTAAAAGCCATTGAATGTAGGCTTACAACTTTAACAATGAGGCTATTTGTATGCAGAAGAGAGACTTATATTCAGGTGCACTGTACTGTGGAAGTCTCTGTTTATTTGGAGAACAGGAGAGCACTGTAAATGTCTGGGTGTGCTAATTCCTCTATCTGTCTATTATTTGTATTCGTATCATTTTTAATATGACTACATGCAATGAACATCAATGAAGCCATCTTACGTATATTCTTGAACCGATAATTAATCCATATAGTGTTACGTGTTATGTCGTATATTGCATCGATTTCTGTGACGCCTCGTCGCTGATCACTGTTTCAAATCCCACGCCTGTCACCATGGTTTATTTCAAAGATTCGACACCAAGTATTGTAAAAATAGGTGGGCACGAGGGAGAGATGCTCGATGCTATCTTAGACACGTGTCAACTTAACTTCCCTTTCTTCTTGGTATTTGCGTTTTAACAAATTATCAGCATACAAATCACAACAGCTCCTGTTTTGTTATGAGTAGTTGTATGAAGAGTATTGTACTGTAGATTGCTTCCTTCTCTATGCTCTTAGCAGAATTCCATTTTGGTAAATACGCTTCATTGCTATACAATGTGATTGACTGATTTTGGTACCATCACTTCAGGTCGTTCATGTCTAGCAAAGCCGTAGCTGATTCACCAAGTCTTGCTTCACTACTTGATACATTTGTTGTGGAACAAAAGTCGATAAGCAAACGAAGACTTGATCTGTTATTAGAGTTAAGGTAAGGGAGTACTACGAATTCATGAAGACAGACAATACTTACACGTTCATTAGATATTTTTAAGTTGTTTGTTTTTTATCATTTGCTTACTCATTATTTATATTATTATATATGTTGAATGTTTAATATTAATTATTTAGTATTAAATATTCAATTTTTAACGTTTAACATTCAGTGTTAATTGAATATTCAATATCTTAAAATCCTGGAAAAATAACCGGTATTCAAATTTGAATATTCTATTATCTGTTTATGTTATGTTTAATATTTGATATTGTTATATTTAATATTTGATACTGTTTTATTTAATATTTGATATTGTTGTATTTAACATTTGATGTTGATATTCAATGCTAAATGTTTAATACTCAATGTTTAATAGAAAAGGATGCGATTCAGATCAATTCTTTCATTTGAATATCCTGTTATTTATTTTCCGGGAATATGGAGTAATCGATTGGTCAATAAATATCTAGGAAACCTCTTTTGTAATTAGAAAAGTACATTTTTGAACTTGGACTTACTATCCTCTTGCAGGTCTCATGTACTCAACGACCTTCATAAGCGAATTTCTTTCAATGCAAGAGAATTTTTCTCTAGGAGATTTGAGAAGATAAGATAATTCCGAAGGGAGTGCCGTTGGTTTAATACGTTTGGTGGTCCGATCTAATAATTATACGATTTACTAGCTTCTTATTGTTGCTGCCTGTTGTTTCCTTTTACATTTACTCAATTTCTTTATCGCTCACTTCTACTGTAGGAATATGCGGCCGCCAAACTCCACTAGGCCATCGGTACTGAAATGGCATAAATCTTTCGCTGCTTTAACAGACCAGTTGGGTAAGTTCTGAAATGTTACAGAATGCGAGCACTTTATCTTTATGTCCTGTTTTCAAGATGACTGGTACGTAGCTGTGAGCATCCTCTTCTCTGATTTAGCCAAACTTATGAGCTAGGGTACGCTCGAAATCGAGTATGCCACCTCAAAGAAATAAAATGAACTAGTTACTCAATTAGTACGGATAGCTAACTGTATGTTAACGCAAGTTTTAAGCAGAAGAGACACTGGGCTGCGTAGTGGCAGACCACATGCAGCATGCTGCCATGTATCCTACCTGCAAGCTACCATAGTTTGAGGGTAAGATTGGATTCCAATAGGCAGTAATTTGTAATGCATCAATGAAGATGAAGCAATGCGATGGAATCTCTTGTACGACGAGTCCAGACATCCGACGCCATATTTGTTTTGGAATGGACAAAGTCTATGCAATGTCCCGATTTCTTCCAATGCGTTCGCATGGTTCTAAAGCCTTCTGTTCTGATGCTTGGCCAGTAGCAGCTCTTTTTCTTCTTCTTTCTTTGTTGTCTTTTTGGGTTGGTGCACTAAAGTGTTATCTCAACATATTTGACCGGCTTCAAAAACTAATCTCTCTTGCGGTTGGCCCTTAACTGACCTGCACATTTCAACCTCTGCCTCACCGTAGAGATGTTTCATGCTTAAGTTGTTTCGGTAGGGACTACTTTGCGAAGTGTTCTCCCAGTTGGCTGAGTTGGTTCCTTTTCCCCTCATCAGGTCAAGGTCCACTCGATGTGCTGAATCTCTTTACAACCCTTCTATTTCTACCCCTAAAGCAAACAAAAAATTCTTTCCTAACAGTTACTTCCCTAAGACTGCCAGAATCCAGAACTGTCTGTCTTCAGACTGCTTTCCTTTTACTTATGATATTGACACCTATAGTCAACAGCCATCTTCATGGAGAAGTTTAATTTTTTTGTCTTTAATTTTGTCTACTTTCCGTTTACTTTTTATTTCCACTCCTTTCAAAAATACTCAATACCTTGAAGGAATCCGTCTTAACTTCAAAGCAGTTATGTTTCCAAGATCCGAACCTGTCACGTCCAGACGTCATGCTTATTAAAATCAAAGTCATGACGAAAGGAAAGGAAAGGCGTAAAATGTGCGAATTTCTTAAGAAACAAGGAGTTGCGCCATGTAATTGCCGTACTTTGTCTTATTGAACATAAGGATGTGCTTATAAAGGTAATTTATTGGATTTCCCGTATAAAGATTTCCACCTGAAAAATTAAGATCACCATGCTCATTAATCAGCTTCTATTTTCCCCACCCAATAAATAATAATGATATGCTCTTGATTCTCCTCTTGTGTTTCCCGAAATCTCGACAGATTCAATCTTTTATCCCTTGGGTTAAACAACGTATCAGATTACGACTTACTGGTTAACCTTACCCGGTGGTAGAGGGTAGTAGGACGGCAGCTCTTTATCCTCCTTTATATATCATGAGCAACTTGCGCAATCCTTTTAAAACGTTCTTATTTTTCCTTAAATTTATTCAAGAGTATTTTGAAAGATTTTCTTTAATATAGTAGTAATGATGACGTCATGTGTACCCCATGCAGAGATAGTCCTACACAAATGATACCAAGTGTCAAGGGCAAAATATATCTGTTTTGGAGTCTCAAATCTTGTCAGATGCATTATTAGCATGCAGCCTGGCTGGATGGAAATTGTCAGTAATGCCCTGGACGTCATTTACTTCCAGGGCCTAAATAATGTAGCCCTAGTTCTTTCCACTAACCCCAGATATCTAGATGCCAAATCTGGGGTCAACCAACAGACAAATTGCCTTTCATTCTTGTATGTACATCATTAGAGTGCACACATCCCCTAGATTTATTGAAACAGTCGAATATGTTGCCATTCTTCTCACTCCATCTCTACTCTTCTAGATAATTGTAATGCAAAGTACAAGGGACTTCTCGATGTGCAACGTGTGAAAATAATTCAACAATGTGAGCAGGAACTGAATAGAACCAAGGTACGTTAACAGTTTCTGACATAGCTAATATTTTGTTTATCCAATACAGTAGGTAGCTATCTAATAATTGATGTTGTTGGATCTCGTCATGCGAAATCTATCTATTTCTCAAACATTGTACAATTAAAATCTATATATTATATGTTTGAAAAAAATAGTGGAGAAATGGAAAACATGTCATCACCGGTATTCAAATCCGTGACCTAGACATTTTTTATATGTGCTCTACCAACAGAGGCAAGATCCACGACTACAGAATATTCTATTTCTCAAGTTATTTCATTGACTCTTAGTCTTGTAGACTGGTAGACATCAACGTCCAGGTCTACGCAGTTTTGTAGACCAGCCTCTCTATGCTATATGACGTGACCATGAATGAACTGCAACCTGCCCCATCAATCTGTCCAGAGCCCATTGAAGGTTGCAATGTATCATCTAGAAAAGAGAATTAAAAATAGTCAGATCTTTCCAAATCTTATTTTTTCAAATCATTTCTTCCCGATGATACCAATATATTAGTTTTGCAACTACTCGTCCATCATCAGGATAAAATCTATGCAATACATTCTTAAATAATGCTTCCTATCATTCCCTATTCAAATCCTGACATACATCTGAAAGTATTCTGTCAGATTTTGAATAGAGATTTTGATTAGCATTTTGTCTCTGTTTGCTATTGAGTTGTGTTTTCCTCTGATTAAACATGCCTTCCCATTTTTCTGTAACTATTTACTCGCTTTACAATTATTCCAATCAACTGCTTAGTTATTTTCATACACATGTTTAACCAATGCCGAACCATCTGTTTTTCCATGCCCCACGCCTCCATAGTGCTCCTTCTTCCAAGTGTCTAGCTAGCGATCGGTTTACTCAGTGTATGATGTGCCACAGTCTTTACACGCGTTCCATTTTTCTCTAAATTTCGGAGTTTCAATATTTGTAAATTTGTATATCACTAGAACCATGAGTATATTACAATCTGGTGTCCTTTGACAAGAACTCAAGCATAACTATCGCTATCTCATTTGACTTTCAAGACTTTCAAGTTTATTGACAGTCTGCGAGAGAAATGGTAGAGCAATGCCTGTATGTTGTCTTTTGTCACCGCAGCATTCCTACACATACAGACAACAATGTTTGCAGGCGTAAGCTTCCCCGGACTGCGCTGGAACGTTCAACTATTTTTTAATAATCTTTAAATTTTGTATGTATTTCGTTGGCCAGACGGTTTTATTTATCTCCCTCCCTTTCTTAGTGATCCAGGTCCCATCGCACTGCAGTGACTGGGTTTGATCCAGGGTCTCTGGATTGGCGTTGTTGTCGGTCAAAGTTGCTACTTGATAGTTAATGATAAGAAATAATCTCTCCCTCTCTTATGCGTAGTTGTCATAGAGAAGTGCAAAGACGGATCGAGAATGATAACAGAGAGGGGGCGTCGCCAAGAGTGAAAGAGTGAGATGTGCAATGCCCCAGTACCTGTATACTTCAGTACAGAGCTATACTAGCATATCGTTTTATATGAGCTATATTATTGTCCGGAACTTTCAACTCATCTACCCTTTTCTTGTGTTGTGGTAAACTTTCATTTGTGGAAAGCTTATTATCGGGCAAAAGTTACGGGGCGTACACCTCCGCTGGAGCCGTTCTCGTATAGGTATCAAAATTAGGATCAAGTCCTCGCAGGAGAAATTTGATAATTTTTTGTGGGCTAAGGGATGACGATACAAAACTGGGTAAGGTTTTAAGAAGTACCGATTATTGCAGCACTTAACTACTTAAGTTATAACACGCACTTTATTTATCAGTATCTTTAAATTGTATCGGTAAAGACTATTTCAGACTATGTCTCTGTATGCATGCATGTTTGCATTTCTTTGTAAGTTGAATTCAGCTGAATTCAGCCTTTGGATAAGGGGTAATTGAGAGGAAGGATGATTACAAAAATGATCATCACCAGAAACTGTTGATACTTACTCTCATATTACAAATTTTTGTAATCGTAGCTCCAACTCTTTAATGAAGGTGTTATGTCGGAGCAAGATATAGAGCAGGTAATCATTCGGAATTATTAGCTATTTCATATTCTTTTAAATAATTATCGTATTAACGTTTGAAAAATGGGATTTATTGTTGTAGTTAAGGTCCTGTTAGATTGGGCTAAAAGAAAGCCCACTTTCATATCACGTTTATTACGATATTTTAAGACGAATTTGGCCGCAATGAGACGCGTACTTATGGCAAGGGCCGTAGCGACGGGGGATAGCTACGTTCCTTGCCAGGAAGAGGATTACCCCAGAGGCTTTCTCAAGTACATACTGTACCATTACTTAACAAAGACCCTTATGACTTTTATATACATCTCACAGAGACTTGAGAGTACAGAGAAATGTACTGCATTACAGTGACTCTAAGTCCCCTGGGGCTTGCCGGGACCTAGGTACGTGAACCCATAGTGTATGAATATCCAAGTCGTAGTTGCGCTCTAACGTGGAATAGTGCATAACAATGTTATTCTTTGTACTGAGCATACCTTGTCTTACCGAAAATGTTTGCATTTAAATTTTGTATCTGCAACTTTGCATCTTGAAACTTAAGTGTAATCACAAGAATTTCCAAAACATAATGCTGGAAATACAGCCAAAAACAATGGCCCACAACTAACTTAAACGTTTTCCTTTCTGTTAATACATGAAATTCTATTTGCGTATACTTTTCTAGGTTTCAACTGATCACTTGGCACCTCTAATAGGTGGCAAGAAATCACGCTTTGATTATGAAACTGAAAAGATGGAGGTAAGGATTATATGCCCTACAAAGTGTTTATGCACAATTGCTTTATTGAGACATCTTGTAATCCAGCAACATTGTCAATATTGTTTAGCACAGAGATGGGGTCCATGCCCGGACTTCAAGCGTAGATAAAGAGGCCAGCTCAGCTGCATGGGAACTTTTTGGTGCTGGCCACGTATACTTTAGTGGAGGTACCGTACTAGAAACAAATGTACATTAGATTCATCAAGTGAGAATTTTAAGAACTTTTGGAAGTTTAAAACCGTAACATATGCATGCATGTACAAGTTAAGTCTAGGAGCCATTTAACTTATCACCTATAGAATTCTTCTACGACTTTTTCTTATATAGGTGCACATGTGACATTTATCATTATTTAGGTGGAGCGACGCCAATGGTGAACATTCTGGCTTAAAGTCTTATTCCCCCCCCCCCCCTCCCCAGACAACTCTTATTTCTTTCCTGTTTTGGCTTGCAGGGATATGTTAATATGGAGGGGGTGGATTAAGCAGTTACCTCAGGGTAACCACGAGGTATCCCTCGTAGCTTAATTCATTTTAGCCGTTTTCTTATTAAATCAACCTCTTTTGTACCAACTAATTTATTTACGCCCTAAGTACTGTTTGAAATTGTTGATCTGTAAGGTAATGTTGTGCTTAATCAACTTCTTCAAATGGGCGACATGTATTGCATATGCTGTAACACTACCCTATTTGTCTTGACATCCTTCCTGAGCAGTAGTAAGTAACACTTTTTTCTCGCACACTTGCCATGATGACCTGTATTTATTGCAGTGGCAAACACTGCACATTTCTTTCTCTATTAAAGATGTAAATCGATAGGTAGGGAAAAGTTTGCAACTAATTTGTAAAAGAGGGCTAAAAGGGTCAGATCAGAAAATTGGGAGACCCTAGTTGGAGAGAAACTCCAGAAAAACTTTGTTTAGGGATCTGAAAAAACCGTTTTCTAATGTAAGAAGGGGGAAGAAATACGGGGCTGTAAAAAAGGGCTGTTATTTTTTTCCTTCGAAAGCTTGTTTCTTCCCTGTTTTTGAAAAAGTATGTCTTCCCTTATTTCTTTCCCCCCCCCCCACCGGGGGCGCCGTTTGCCTGAATATTCACCATGGAAAGACGCTCTCTCTTAAATATTTTGATCATTCTCTAACTAATTTTTCAGAAATACCTGGAGGATACCACAGCCGAACAGAAGCAACAATTTCAAGCCCTATTTACATACTTGCAAGGACTTGCTCATTTGTGGGATTCTCACGAACTTGGACTTGTCAAAGAAGAGAGAAACTTAAAGGTAATCGATTTGCTGTATATATAGAGAGTGGAAGAAACTAACTTAAAATATTGTTTTGTGTTTAAATTACAGTTTCCAGTTCGTAGTGTGTAAAACGTTTTGCAGATTACCATATTCGTACACAATTCCTAGAATAATACCAGTATCAATACGCGGGCACAGGAATGCAGGCATAGAGCGTCAGTCAAAGAACATAAACGATAGTGTCGTACCGTAATTTATAGTTTTCGCAATCGATGAACATCTATTAGACGACGATGAGAGAGACCTGGGAATAGGGCTAAATCGCATGCCCACTTGCATGCCTTCGTCGACCCGTCCCCCACATAATTTTCTTGATTCTCAGGTCAAGTAGATGACGAAGGACAGTTTTATCATGTTTCTATTAAAACTATCAGTATTTGGTTCATCATGAAAGAGGAAACAAGAACATCAATTTTAAATGCAACTGTCAATCGAAGGTTAGTGAATACATTTAGAACTACCTCATTTTTTCTTAGTGTTAAGAGTAGATAGGTGTGATGCCCAGCCTCGTTGTAAGCTTGACCATTCGGAATTACATTGCATAGCTCATGGAAAGATAAATGATCTGAAGTTAATTGCACTTATAGAAGTTGTATCTTAGCCTCTGCAAGATGCTTTGCATAACAAGCTGTTGTGTCAAGAATTTGAAGTAATTTTGGGAAGTAAACAAAACATTAATCACTTTGCGATTTTGCAATAGTGCTACTTGCATTCGATCTCTTCTCACCCCCTTTTAAAAGGAAATTAGAAGCTATTAAACCCTTATTTAATTACTGTTTCTACTTTTGTGAAATTAATGGGCAGGGCGATCTTAATAACAGGCCTGGACAACATGCAACTGGAGGCTACAACTGGAGGCCATCGGAAAATTTGGAATAAATTAACCTTTCATCATAAATCATAATATATGCAATTTATCATTGCCATGTACTGGATTGTGAAGTCATAACAATAGTTGATGTGCGCAGCAGACAGTACACAGCAGGCAGATGCTCATATTTCACAATCAAGATGGCACTTTCCTGTTGAAGCAACGGTCATCATTCAATCTTGTGAGCTGAAATCATGTCTTTACTCTGACCTTATGCATCATTTAGTGGATTTCTGGCAATGAATAGATGGGAAGCACTTGCTACATATGTTCTCAACGAACAATAATTGGGAAAGATGGTCTTTTCTGACAATATTATGCCCCGGAGTACCTCACTCAGTTGGTCGATGATTTGAAGACGTAAACATTTTGACATCTAAGGAAGGGAATGCAATCCGTTCTCGACAGTCCCTGGTAAAATAGTGCAGACAAGTTGAGTGATCCTGATTATCGATACTGTTTTTTTATTTGATAGCATTCTGTATGGTTTTTGTGATATCGTTTACTGCTGATCACAAGTTTCTCTCTGTGATTACTCCGCGAGTTCAGCCATTACCAACCGAAGTCATGCTGTCAAACCATGCCTCGCAAATGTTGTGTGATGTATTGGAATGGAAACTACAACGAGAGTAACAAGGAACGTGCATGTCGACTCACTACGGACAAATAAGAAAGAGTAAGGTAGCTTACAGTTATACCTCGAGTCAATATACCGGACTCCAATACACTGTTGTTTGTGAACGCCATTTTCCTCCAGGACGCAGGACAATTACTGTTCGTGGTGAAAAGAGATGTGGCAACCTACCCTCAATATTCGAATGCGTTAGGCCAAGTTTGATCCCGACTCACTAGGTCCTCAGAGAATAACAACAAAATCTTTGTCATCTAGTAGAAGTACTCTGCCAGACGAGATACACTTGTTATTGTGACAGGATATGGCAACATCTTTTCACACTTTGTGAGAGCATGTAAACAGTAAGGAATTATAGCTTTGTGGGGAGTTACCGCTTGTATCGC
>JAAAKL020006283.1:0-18200 GCA_010016065.2 Carybdea cf. marsupialis auct. non (Linnaeus, 1758)
AGTATCTGTTGACTTCCTTGACCAGAACATGTATTAGACCAATTGCAGAGTATCTGTAGACTTCCTTGACCAGAACAAGTATTAGACCAATTGCAGAGTATCTGTTGACTTCCTTGACCAGAACATGTATTAGACCAATTGCAGAGTATCTGTAGACTTCCTTGACCAGAACATGCATTAGACCAACTGCAGATTATCTTTTGACTTCCTTGACCAGAACATGTATTAGACCAATTGCAAAGTTTCTGTTGACTTCCTTGACCAGAACATGTATTAGACCAATTGCAGAGTTTCTGTTGACTTCCTTGACCAGAACATGTATTAGACCAATTGCAGAGTATCTTTTGAGTTCCTTGACTACAATATTCATTAAACCATTGGCAGAGTATACATTGACTTCCAAATGGGATGCTGAGTACCCAAGGAACTTTAAAGAAAATGTTGTAACCAAAAGACCGCCAAAGACTTTATTAAAGATCATTGTGTGTTGTGCTTTCTTCAAGATCTGTAATGATGAAATCGAAATTTATGTTTGAGAGTCAAATATCATACAGTTTATCCTATATGATTCATGAAGAGATTATTTGTAACTATGCAGAACTTCCAACAGGCAAGAAACAATGCATTCATAATAGCATACTTGTAGTGTAAAGGGTTTTTTTATCATTCAGTATTTGGCACACCTTGGTTGTCACTGTCATTTGTAGCTTCTATATGCCTTAGTAAAGTATATGATGTGTGGTATAATTGCAGCCAAGGAGTGTGCTTAGGACATAAATATGTGCGGAATAATGTTTTTTGTTTAAAAGGATATCTTTGCATTCATGTTTTGCGTCATATCTATAGTAGGTGGATTTGAAACATGTATAAGTTTTAGATGCAAGTAACAATATTGAAAATATGTTTGTTCTGAATGTGCTTGCTTTTCTCGAAAATGGCAGCTTGTGAAACATTACTTTCTTGTACTCAAATGTTGGTTTCGTGATAGCCATATGCAAAAACATGTAGAAAACTCCATAAGAACCACTAAATGGATGACTACTATGATTTCATCTCATATTTATCCAGCAAATGAGTTTCAAATTGATCAAAAATAAGGAATAGCAACCAGGACCATAGAAACAAAAAACATGCATAAGTAACATAGCTATTGTTAATATTCAGTGCTTAATTTTTCGCTTCCTCTTTCTACAAGGGAACTCCTTAAGGTGATTATGCCCTGGTGAATTAAATCATTGTATTTAATGGAACTTGCAATACGGTAGTACTTACTATGCAGTGTAAAGGCAAGCTACACTTGAATTTTGCAAAGACTAAACTTCATATATTATGATTGTTCCTCAGGGAAAGAAACTGCTGCTGCTGTTACTGTGACAACAATGAATACTATTAATAATTCTGCTGGTCTTAGTATGTCAACAACAACAACAACAACAGTGACTACTACTATTATCACTCCTCCTGCTCCTCTTCCTCCTGCTCCTGCTCCTGCTCCTGCTCCTCCTCCTGCTCCTGCTCCTGCTCCTCCTGCTCCTCCTCCTCCTGCTCCTGCTCCTGCTCCTGCTCCTGCTCCTGCTCCTGCTCCTGCTCCTGCTCCTCCTCCTGCTCCTCCTCCTGCTCCTCCTGCTCCTCCTGCTCCTCCTGCTCCTGCTCCTCCTGCTCCTGCTCCTCCTGCTCCTGCTCCTGCTCCTGCTCCTCCTACTACTACTAGTACTAGTACTATTACTACTACCATCACCACTACTATTACTACTACCACCACTAATGCTGCTGTTACTATGACAACAATGAATACTATTACTATATATACTGGCCTTCCTATGTCAACAAGAACAACAACAATGACTACTACTACTACCACTCCTACCCCTACTAATGCTGCTGCTGTTACTGTGACAACAATGAGTGCTATTACTAAGTCTGCTGGTGTTACTATGACAACAACAACAATGACTACTACTGTTACTTCTGTTGCTACTGCTCCATCATGAAGATCACTACTTTTCCTTTGTGTTGATTTTTGCTGCTGAAAATGTTGGAAATTGACTCTAAAATTTAGGTATGTCAGAGTAGCTAATGAATGGTGTGTTATATTGTGATTGTTCCTCGCAAAAAGAAACTGCTGCTGCTGTTACTGTGACAACAATGAATACTATTAATAAGTCTGCTGGTCTGATTATGTCAATAACAACAACAACAGTTACTACTACTATTATCATTCCTCCTGCTCCTACTCCTCCTGTTCCTGCTCCTTCTGCTCCTCCTCCTCCTGCCCCTCCTCCTCCTACGCCTCCTCCTCCTCCTCCTCCTCCTCCTCCTACTACTACTACTACTACTACTACTACTACTACTACTACTACTACTAGTACTAGTACTAGTACTACCACCACCACTACTACTACTACCACCACTAATGCTGCTGCTGTTACTATGACAACAATAAATGCTATTACTAAGTCTGCTGCTGTTACTATGACAACAACAACAATGACTTCTACTGTTACTGCTGTTGCTACTGCTCCATCATGAAGATCACTACTTTTCCTTTGAGTTGATTTTTGTTGGAAATTGACTCTAAAATTTAGTTCTGTCATAGTAGCTATTAAATGGTGTGTTATAGAAGCAATAGATAAAATTAGAAGACAATAAAAGCTTTCTTCTCTGTCAGAATACTTATAGTTTCTTCATCCGGTGGTCAAATTTTCAGTTGAGAACTGAGTTTAGATAATACTGTTGAAATGTTTAAGAGCATGGAAGATTTTTACAAGTAAAAATAGACTCTAGATACCGTAGGGATAGTCATTATAGTTCTTGCACAGTAATTTCTGACTTAAATGAACATTGAAGAGTTCACTTTTATTTCATTCCTGTTAGTTGCAAATTTTCATCACTTAAATTACAGGAGTTTATATGTAAATTTTACAAGTGCTTGAATATAGAACTCACAAAATTGCTGGCATAAGACAGAACCCCCACAGCAGTCAGGCACTTTCTTAAGATTACAAGCTTTCCTACTAGCCAGCGAAATTTCACATTAAATGGTATTTTGTGACAGAAGTTGTACTATTATGACTTTATGTGCAGAGGTTGGATTAAAATTGTAGGTTTGGTTTATTAGTTGTTATAGTGTAGTTAACTTGGAAAATGCTAAGACACTAGGTGTAACAAACAGTAGTACTTGCAGGCATTGCAGGAAAGGGGACTTGAACATGGGAAAGATTCGGGCCTTTTCCTTGTAGGTATCTAACTTTGCTTAAATTACACATTTTAAAGCTGTTTTCTGATGATTTTGACGCATTATCCCGCAAAAGGTTTATTTATATCTCAGAATTTTCTGATGCAGCTAATTGCTTCTTTTGTGTTTGTGTGTGTGTGTGTGTGTGGGTGGGGGGGTGGAGCTCTATGCACCCTTAGTACACTAGTGACTACAAGGAAATACATATAGTTTAGACAAGCCGAGTAGCAAATTAGAGGTGAGTTTCACAACATGCAACTAAGAGCCATTTTCTGAGCTTGGCAGTTTACAATGATGCTGAACGTCAGCAACTGGAACTGATACCAGCAGTCAACAGGGTCAACTTTCTGGTGATCTTTCTCTACAACAAACAAACAATAAAGAATTGTGAGTTCTGTTGTTATGTTGGTAAAGAGAAAATAAGTACATGCTGGCTGGAGACACAATAAGATATACTGGCAATTTACTTTCAAACAACAATTTCCATCGTCTACAAGAATAGAATAATCCGAGTATAAATGGTATTAAACATGGATGAGTTTGGCTGTTGTCCAATTTGGCAAACGTTTCAGATAGAATCAAGAAATTGCTTTAATGCGTGAAAGTGAATGAAGTTATATTTAGGGGCCATCTTGGGACATAAGTACAGAGATAAGCAGAAGATGTTTTCATATATATATTTATCTACTTTTTATATAATTATAATATATAATAGTAGGGAAATTAGCCCTCCAAAAACTTAAAGTATTCCAGCCACTATTACAAGTGGCGTTTTTAAGAATGGCAAAGAATCAATTGGAAATAGGGATATGGTAGAAATTTTTTTTGTTACCAGAAGTACGCTAGCGGAACAAAGTTCGATCTTGTTGTTTGCCACTTAAGGAACCAGGGACCTGTTCTCTTCGACCCGTGAGAAATTTTTGTAGGATATTATTGCAAAAATTATACTGGTGTTTCAAGGATTCTCATAAAAGTAGTGTAATTTCTGTAGCTAGGACTTTGGTGTATTTTTGTTAAAATAGGAAAAGCTTAAGCTCGTAGTTTATTAAGCAAGTTTATTTGTATGACATACGTATTTACTAATTGGTTGCCCTAACGCTCAGATTTCAAGGTTTGTGTGTTAGTGAAAAGTGAACGAGACTAATGCCTTCATTCACTGAACTCTCACTCATCTTCAAACGTCATTCGCATCAAATATTGTGTTATTTAGGAGTTTGAAGAAATTGCCAGAAAGGTTGCTGGCTATCAGTTGATTAATATTATGAAAATACATAGTCGAAAATTGCTGAGGCAGTTTATGTAGTGTTGATGCTAAAAGCCCAGTTTGTGAGATGCTTTCGCAAGGAAAATTGCGAAAACGCTGCCCATCTCCTACCCTAAGATAACGCCTCTTCTCAGTTGAACCCCTGTCTAAACTGACGAACGACTTAAAATTATCATAAAGTTTTGCTGCATGAACGGTATATTACCGTTTGGTCAAAGTTCATTTTGTTATAGTTAGTTACATAACTATAAAAGTTGTCACATATTTTCGAATGTGTTGCCCTGGTAATTGCCGAATAAGCCTTCAGGCTATGGATGTGTAAGTGTACCAAGGTAAGGGTTAAAGTTTCATGTCTGGCAATCATGCCGAAAGAAGTTATTACTGGTTAGAGGCCTTAGGGTGAGACGCGACGATCGTTATCTTCAAAGTTTCGCTTCCATTTTTCGTTTTCGAGTACTTAACAGTTTCAAGAAGACCGCACATTTGTTGTCTGTCATCCACGTTTAGTGCGAACAAGAACGATATGTTAATGTTTAAAACCTAGACGGAGGAATGTAACGGCTAGGGGATCTACTCACTTTATCGATAATTTAATATTCTGCTGCAAAGAAAAAAGATACTTAAATGCATGTAAACTAGGAACTGCGTTTTCAGTAAATCTTGAACCCGTGTAAATCTTTTAGTTACTTCCATTGGGAATCAGATGTTGTTGGTTTGTCAGTCTCTCTAAACATGTTACTAGCAGAAACTGTAATAAGCCAATAGGGTTGTTTTAAGACTAATACCAGGTTTATCTTTCGGATGCCCGGTCTCTCGGCATTTTCTCATATAAGAATAGTGGTCCGTAGCCAATTCAGAATCGGATAGAGGAAATCACAATTTCTTCTAGTTATTGTACGTAATTTCCAACACAGAATCCAAAAAGGCAGTGAAGCCGTCAGACCCATGGGCCAGATCATCAGTTGGACCTTATAAATTCAAGTAACTTTCACATACTCAAATTTGTATGATGTAACGGGAGTAGCATTTCTTTAATAAACGGTCTGCGAGCACAAAAGACGGTGGAAAACTTATTTCGAACACTTATCTTAGTATTGTAATAATTTATCAATTTGTCCAAAATTCACATTTGATAACAATGATACCTGGAAGTGTACAGGAGGTGTTTACGTCGCCATTAAAAGTTTCGATTCGTTGTTTGAGTCGTCTTCGTAAGTGAGTGTATCATGAATCCGGTGTTATTTAGCACAGTGTAAGAAAAATACAATCCCAGACAAGGGCAATCTTAATAAATCTCAATATTAAGATCGCCCTGTTCCATACACAATTTTTTAATCTTAAGGCCCACCTGAATTTGGATTCTGGAACCTGGATTCGATTTATATGACCCCTAATCTTTTGCGAGAAATGTTTGGGAGGGCATCATATGCTTGCATGCAGATATTCTTCAGCAGAAATGAGCTACTCCATCGGTAAACCTGCTACACAAAAAATCGTTCTGAACGCTGTGGGCAGTAAAGGAGTGTTGTTGCAAAGTCGAAGCCTTACAGCTACATGACACGAAAAAGTTTAACTATTTTGAGGTACTGAGAAAGCCTTTTAGTATAGCTCTCTATACAACCAAATTTTGGTGAAAGAGTGTAAGGGACGGAAGATGCACAGACCTGCAAACCCGGCAGCACCCGTATGTTGTGATGACAAGGACCATTCAGTAAACACAGAATGCCAGCATTTGCTTGTGACATTAACTGACATTTTTCGCAGGAAAAAAAGTACTTTGGACGATTTTGTGATTGTTGCACAATTAATGTTTGCTAAGTTTCATAGTACCACCTTATGTAACCCAACATGATTAGGAAACTTTTCATAGTAACGTGTTTAATCTTGCAACATTTCAGCGTGTTTTAGTTTCGAAAGTCGATAGCTGATTGGTGACACCTTTCACCCTAGTAGTGACATGCTTTGACATGAAACCTTAGCCCAACGACTTTCAACGTTTTTAGAGCTATAAATGAGCCAAGTGTGCCAATTGTCACGTTCCTAGGTTTAATAACGCTCTTTTGCAACTCTGGAGCTGAATGCATGTTTTATAAGCTCAATTGAACGACTGGTGGCGACTGAGTCGATTAATGTTGAGCGAAGAGTATTTAAACTGCAGCTCGAAAGAAACTTGATCGCTGTTGCGATCTTGAATCTTGAATTACATGGGATAGAAATGAGGACATCCTTTTGGATTTGGGTTTCAACGCTGAAAGGACTCTTTGAAAGATTTTTATCCCAAAACTATTTACTTTAAGACTAATTGAAGAATAAGGAGACTTGGTCCGTGTTGTTGTGCTGCCGTTTGAAGGGTTTGGTTGAAGGCATTTCGATTCTGTACTGTAACGTCTAAGGTAAATTTATGGAAATTCCAGAACAACGATCCTTACCGTATCCATACCAGCAAATCAAGAATGGATATGGTAACAAAGTTTCAAGATTTGCTGGTGCCGTGCAGCACTTTTTTTGTAAGTATGTCATACAAAACTATGTACTGTCAAAGCTAGTGTAACTTAATAGCTAACATGAAATTGGTATAATTGCACTGTGTAGTTTAGCTGCTCGTGGTGGTTGGATTATGGACAAACTTTTGTCCCACAGATTTTGAACAGTTGGTAAGCGTTCTTTTCCTGCACATGATTTATTCACAGGATCCCTTGCGGTAGTTGCATAGCATTAGTTTATATTTTTTAAAAGTCAGACCTTGCTCAAATCTTATGTCGTTTTGCGCAGATATAGCATTTAATGACTTGTTTCTAACATACTGTATATGAAATCGCGATGCAATTATAAGGTGCAGGAGTACCAGTTCTTGAGACCAAAGGTTATTCAGCATTTTTAAGATAAAGGTCATGCAACATAACAGAAAGGTCATGATTTATTTGGTGAAGATCATACAGAATCTGTTAGAGTAGGTGGCGGTACTATCACCCGTTCTCGTTCAGACAGTAACACGTTCCATGCAGGCCTTAGATGGTTTATTTTCCAAGGTGAAGTATTTATGTATGTAGAAAGTGGGATGAGGAGGAAACGATAAGTTTCGAAAGATTGTTAGCTTTAAACCAGGTTTTATATGTACCACTGAGCAGTGGTAAAAGGAAAACTAAGTTACGGCAGTTACCTCCAGCAACGGTATTAAGTAAGTTAGTCTCAGAATACCGGCATACGGATTCTTTTTTTGCCAATCAATAAAAGGATGAATAACACGAATTTGTTATTATATGGTTAGGCAGATTATTATTTGAAAAGTAATTGAAGGTTAAGTATTTTTATTTCTGATGAATGCCTTGGATAGGATGTGAAAACTAAAGTAACTGCGGTAATGCGATTTTCCTTTTTATCACTGCTTAGTAGTGATATATATTTATATATATATATAACTCAATAAGCATAAAGTGCTTGCAGCGCTGGCCCGGGTCGAACCCAGGATCTCCCACACCGATAACGAAGACTTTACCGTTGCACTAAATAGTGCAATAGTAAAGTCGACAATCCAGGTAGTCGATCCCGAATTGCCACTACCACCAGCAACCATATTTTAGTTTTGTTTCGCTGTTAGCTTCTTCAACTGGTGCCATTTTATTTATGTAAGTACTCTGGCTGAGTACTGCATGTATCGGCAAAGTATGATGTGTACGTCTGGTCCTTACAAGTTATTTGTTTCTTTGATGACGAAGAAAACAACGTTGGGTTAAATCCGCACGGCCGCTTAATCTTAGTGTCTTTAAAGCGGAGTTTACAATGAGGAGCAGGGACGTTACAGCGAAGTGGGTCACTCCTTTCACTTAAACCCACTAAACCCGAAGCAGAGATATTAAAATATACCAACCCCCGAAACCCTACTTTGTGACTCACCGTCATTCAATTTATAGCATTTGCCGGTTTTCCGTTTTTTAAGATTTAGGATTATGTCTTTGGTTATCATTGTAAATAGTTTACAGTGGATATTCGATCTTAGGTTAGATACTCTAAGCCCTTCAGTGGCACTGATTGCCTTTTTTAGATGGCAAAATCTACGTACTGACACAAGTGGTAAGATAAACTAAGGATAAGGAATTCTACTTGGATGGTATGACGTGATATTTTTCCCGGCAGCATTCCCCGCTTGTTTTAGAGCCTACTCTGACACACATTCTTATATTCATTGCTTTATTATTTTTCTTTTCCGTAGGCAACTGGTTGGCAGAAGTGCGAGGAGGTGGCATCTGCCCGCCAGAGTGCTTATGCCGTCGAAATGGCTGCAATTGTGGCAACATAGGGGCGCTGAGCATCCTTCCCCTAGAACTGCTGGAACAGATTCTACTGTACCAAGATCCAGTTTCCTTACTCGCTCTTGAAAGAAGTAGCCGCGGGATGGCCAAGCTTGTGTCGCGCTGTTGGGAATATTTCTGCAAACGACGCGGACTCATAAACCGTTCTCCAACACCAATCTGTGTTGGCTGGAAAACAGGCAAAGAGTCGAACTTCTCTTACGACCGCGCCCTTGTGGCAAGCCAAAGCCCTGATCAGAGATGGAGGTTACTTGCTGTACGATTTTATCTCTGTGAGCAAAATATTTGCATTGGCTGCCAAAGTAACTATGGAGAATTTCAACTAAAAGATGACGTGTTACTTTGCTACAGATGTTCAAAGATATTTTGTTTCTATGTAACTGGAGAAGTGGTGAGTTTTAGTTTAATTGACCTTGACCTTTCCAATTTTTGAGAGGCCCTATAAAAGGTAGAATATAATGACAATTTGTTATGTAGAAGAAAGAATTTGAAACTGGATAACGAAAATTCTGTTACTGTGGTTTCTTACATGGTTGGCTTGACAGTTTTAGTACAGGCGTCGACGTGTAGAGGTAATAGTGGTACTGTAGGCCCGTCTTCCTGAAGTTAAGGGGGTTTTTTTGGTTAGGACGCCAAATTTTTGACAGGTATTTGCACTGTTAAGAGAGGAGTAAGTTTATGTCAGGTACCTTGTGAAGTTTCTGAAATTGTAAAGGTATAATTCGAAAGGGATCACTTGCATAGTGTATACTGTTGCACTTGTAAGGAAGGAGCATATTTCTGAATGAAAGAAAAAGCGAAAAGAGGAGAAAATGGTGTACCAGCCAAAATAACTATGTGCTTTGACAGAATTGATGGCACCCAGAGCAACAAATGTTCTTGTGACGTCAAGGCGTTGCTTTAGAATAGATTTTTGTATTCAGGTAGCTAACAACAGTTTTTACTCTTTTATCCTCCAGGAAAATATACTGAAATCTCACCGTGTTGATCGAGGAAATATTGGCGGGTCATTCGCGCCGGTTCTTTTATCGGATCTTATCGTATCCCTGCGAACTGTTGGAGAAGATGAACGCAAATGCTTGAAGAAGTTACGCCCCTATCTTGGTTGTAAAGGGCATAGTACATGCTCGTTGGAAAGTACGTCTTTGCATCCTACAACATCTGTAGCAGCGAACGGGATTTATTTCATTCCGCAACGAGGTTGTGTTGTTACTGGCCCCAATACGTGCTCTTGTTTGGAAAATTCTAAGAAACGGCCGCGAAAATGTTGTGGCCCGGATACTGAACCTGATTCCTCTTCGTCATCTCTTAGGCCCAGAAAGATATCTAGTTATTTCCTATCAATTTCCGTTCTCCTGAGCATTATCCATTTAGTTGTTATTTCTGCCGTTATAGCAAAGCATTCGTCACTCAGAATCGTCAAGGGAGGATTCGAACCATTACAGCTGGCCTGTATCAACGGACTCATAATATTCACGAGCTGTTTTCTGGTCCTTTTTATACTGAAAAGATTACATCGCGCAGGATCCGTGATGAAGAATTTGAACTCATGTACAATACTCCTACAGTGTATAGTAGTTGCTAGTTTGATAACTCAGATTACAGAGATATTAATGACCGCGAATTTTGTGGCGAAGTTTAACGACAGGGGCAGGACAAGCATCGATGAATTATTAGTATCGTCATATCATGATAATAATGCTCATCACGCCCTTTTCATGCTCACCAATGATTATTCGTGCTGCATAAGGCCAGGCATTGCTTGGAATACATCATCCATCAATACCCAGGGATTGCTAAACGTAACATCAGCACCAACTACCCGTCCTCAGGTATCAAATATCACTTGCTCTTCACTGCCTGAGAAAGCAGCGCAACCCGATTGCCTCTCTGCATTAGGGAACACTTTAATGCCACTCCTGATTTGTTTCATTGTTATGGCAGTGTTAATGAGCTTTGTTCACTTTGGATTATTGTACCTTGCACAAACTTTTGGAAGACTCTTTACCAACCATACGAAGGCATCTGCCATAGTGTAATTTTTTCATTATGTAAGTTAATATAGGAATTATGACAAATGTCAAGTAGATTTTCATTTTTAATTGAATCTTTTACTGACGCGTTCCGATGTTAATTCATTTCTCATGGTAGTTTGCT
Organism: Carybdea cf. marsupialis auct. non (Linnaeus, 1758); assembly: GCA_010016065.2. NCBI lineage: Eukaryota > Metazoa > Cnidaria > Cubozoa > Carybdeida > Carybdeidae > Carybdea > Carybdea cf. marsupialis auct. non (Linnaeus, 1758). The sequence continues at coordinate 10,967 of JAAAKL020006283.1, forward strand.
CACTTAGCATGCATAGACGTAATCGATTTCTGTTCAACAACGCACAATTTGGAAATCAAATAACGTAAAACCCCAAAAATAAGCCTTCCGAGTTCTTGTTTCTCAAATATAAGGACCCCTGAGTTTATCTCCTGACAGAGGAGTGTTTGAGGGACTTGCAAATCACAAGTAGATTATATTGCCAAATTTCGAAAAATGAGTACAACATTTGGATGCCAGGAAATAATATTTGTAAGTTGATGGCTGAAACAGGCGTTCAGAGTAGCTCATTGTTGTGTGGGGAGACCCTAGTACACTACAAGAAGTGGAGCCTCGGGCCCTTCATACTTCGCATGGCCTCCCTTATGAAACTTATGCGTACGCCATTGATACCTGAGTACATGCGCTCTGTTCGCAAACACAAGTTTCGCCAGTGAATGTGATGACCCTAATCGAGCCGCTGCATTTAACCCCCTCGACTATTAGTTATCGAAGTATGCGCCTCCCTGAACTATTCACTGGATATTTAGAGTTGCTGCACCCTAGTTATCAATTGCATTCCAGTTGCAAGTGCGAATATGCTCCCTGTTTGAATGTCGAAATATACGAACTGGTACAAGGCCAGAAGCTATACTTGGGATTTTACGATAGCTTTATTAGGCTACCATGTAATGCCAATTTTAATTCAGAGATACTATTTATAACATTAGCATATTTCATTTTTATTGGGGGATTTTCGTTAGTACATTGTGATACAGGAAACTAAGTTATTTGCATTGACTTCGAGTCGTTATTGAAGATTATTTGTAAAGCTAACAGATTTTTACTGATTGGGGAGGGAGATTTATTATCAGACTATTCATTTTCGCTAATTTTTGTTTATTAATGTGACACTAAACACGAGCATTTTATTCTACAATTTTTACTTTACGTTTAGAGAACTGAGTAAAACAGTAAAGTATCGACGCATAATATCTTAACATATTTGCATTACCCGTACTTTGATGTTGTGAAATTTGTGAAGCCAGCAGACGTGAAATTGGGGGCAGAGTTGACATTAGCGCAAATTGTCGTTTTGTTAGATTTATTACTTTAGGAGGTGTAACGAGTTATGCACACCTTGGACTCCTTTCACAGTAATAATTAGCAACCGACGATACTTGCACTGGATGGCCCAAGCAGATTTTAGGTTTCGTTTTTATGTCTTATTAACACATATTGCTCCTACTTTAAGTGCGGCGATGGATTTCTTCCCGTTAATTATGAAGCTTAAGACAAACTGACTAATTACCTACAATACAAGTTTTTGTTTTACCTTGAGGAAATTTTCGACGTGTTATTTTTATACGAGTCAGCTTTGTAATTTTAATAGAAGAAATATGGTCGAGCTAAAAGATCGTGATGGAACTTGCATTGCTATTATAGTGGTAATGACAATTACACACAATTCCAATCATGCACTTAGCAAAGACCGAGTAGTAGTAAATTATATAGAGGGTACCCTGGGACAGAGGACCGTAACCTATTGCAGGTCACACCCCCTAACCTCGTGATTTGAACGACAGTGGACCCCCCTGACCTCGTGATTTGAACGACAGTGGACCCCCCTTAATAGCTCTAACCTACATATTACTGTTTTACAATCGTTGTTTTATGAATCTGCGGACCCCTAAACTTTTTCAGTGGCGCCCAAGGGGTCTGCGAATCCCAGGTTAAGAACCATTGGGCTAAGGCAGCTGTTATACTTTATCATCGGTAATTGATTATTAAAAATGATGTATGTAATGTTGTTTATCAGAATTTATGATCCCCAACGAAAAATGTATGTCTTTGTACTTAAGAGTACGCACGTAATTCCATCCAATAATGAGCCCTGAGAGATTTGCATTATATTTTAGCTTGCTATCCAACAAACAATAAATCGAGAGGGTGATACCACAATGAACTTGGCACTAGAGTACCTACCTGTGACTCAGCCGGTCAACTCACCCGGAGAGGTGATCTGACCTGATGTTGTTTTGTAATCCTTTTTTGTCGGCGGTCTACTGTCCTAATGAAAGGATACAGTGACATAAACTTTTACTATCGTAATCGTACTTGTCCGATATTTGTTTTTAGCGTCTGTTCTTGTGCGGTACTAATTATAGTTTTATGAAGTTTCAGAAATGAGCTGACGATGACAATAGTGTAACGAATGTAGCTATCGATTACTGTTATGTCTATACGATCTATATTAAATTGTGGCACAACGCGTTTTTGCATGGAAAACTGATTATTAGTGTAATATCTACGAGTCGGAGGGTGCCATTAGCAGAGCCAGGTAATTTACGGAGTGGGGAATATTCTATGTTAACTCGTTTCCAGATTGTACTTTTTGTGACATTACGTAAGTTTTCATGAGGAGCATGTGGCCGTGTGGTGTAAAAGCTTGCTTAAAATCGCCAAAACTTTGCTACATTCGCGGGGCGCACCCACTCCATCTCATGGAATTTGGGGGCACGGAAACTCAAGAAGACCGTCGGATTGTTTGTATTTTTGTTTGTATAGCCTAGCCTTGTAGCCCATGTGTCATGCTGCACATGCTTGAAGAAGACGTCAAGGGTACAAGTGACTGTAGTCCATTCATTCATTTTAACTTTAATTTACTGGGTAGGTCGCTCAGCTGATTGAAGAGTTGGGCACTCAAACGTTGATATCGAAGGGAGGATCCGTCATATACTTCCCCCTCCCCTCCCAACCGCAAGCGTTCGTGTATGACTAATTGTGGCTGTAGGCAAGTGTATATGTTTGTGTGACCAGTGATACAACAAATAACAAGAATTTTAAGAAATAATTAGGAGCTATTAGAGACAAATTTAAGGCATATTTTATTCCCGTAGAAAGACCTATTAGAGGTTAGACTAATTCAATATTTAACCTGGTGGTTTTTAGGGAATGTGATAGTTGCGTTAATGTAACTTCTTTTGCCGATGTACTGTTTCATGTACAAAATATTTGCAATTTTATGGTTGCTCCGCTGATCGATCTGTAATGAAATGAAAGCTTTTTTTTTGTAGGAGCTGAAGAATTTAGATAAAGATAATGACTTATCTTTTCATTTATTACGATTGTCGTATAATGTGTATTTAATAAAAATAGGGTAAATACGACACAGAATCTATATAGCAAGGAGTACGTTTAAGCGAAATTCATGTCGGTTTGACTGATGGCTTTTGAGACTCGTGTCTAAAACCTTCTTGTGTTGGCCGTTGACGTGTTCAGCTTTATATCTTTTTCTTTCCAGCTTTATCAAGATTCATACAAATTTCACAACCAGAAATGCATAATTCTAGCTTTTTAACACTACGATATCGTTATATGCCAATAAATTTATTAAAGGCAATGAAAACTTGAAAGGTCTCAGGAAAAAATATGTACACCATTTCTTGAACGTCAAAATAAAACTTGTTTTAATATTAAGAACTGCGTGTGCGAGCTTTAGAATTGAAAGTGTAGGTCACCATAATTCACTGCGTTTGTGTTTGTTCCCTATGAAAACCAACCAGTTTTTCTTTAGAAAGGCTTGAAACATTCTATTCACCTTTTATGTGTAATATTTGGCATCAGAACAGAAGAATCAATGAACGCCTTCAATTCCATCTTTAAATTATCTCATTCTGGTAACAACATCGCATCCACTGTCTGTAAGCACACCACATATAGTAACGAGACATACCACTTAGCATCGGTTTTGTCTCAACAGCTACCAAAGTAGCCGCATATTCACAGCTGCACTCGTTCTTTTCTATACAAGTTTCAATATTCATTAGTGGGGATGGCCCATTTATCAAAGGCCTCCGAAAGAAGTTGTCAGTTAATAGGGCCTTTGGCCGCACTAAGTTGTTTTTTTAAAGTTAAAAATTATTTTCTTACTCTTATGAATAATGACATTCTATAAAAGAATAAGAGGCTGGTAGGATTTACATGCCAAATCGATCCCAGTGTGTCTGCAACAAACTGATTTTGTGGTCCGCCTGGAAAAAAGATCGGTGATCCATTACCTGTGGTAAAATGACAAGCCTGGCGGTGCTCCTATCGTGGTAAATATTTATGAAACGAATCCTTACGGTATCATCATCCAGTGGACTGAAAATACGGACCCCTTGCTCCACAGAGAAGACAGTTTATCTTGTCAGTGTCATGCTCGCAGTTGATGAAAACGTAAGGTAACGTTTTCTACTTGGAAATCATAAATCGCTTCAAAACTAGGTATCATCTTTTCGTGGCTGCCAGCAGCTTGTGTTCGAATTGGAGCTTTTTCTTTCGTATGTATTCTATCTCTTTGTTTCTTCAAGCAGTTATTCGCTTCCTTTGCAGAGCATTCTGGTTTGATGTCATGTTACACGAGATATTTACAATAACCTCAAACTTAGGTTTTCTTTGCAATAGAATGAGGCTTTATATTTGGGCGCACCATGCGCGTCAAGTCTATCATAGAAATCATTGTTCAACCTCGCTGGTCTAAAATTTTGGACTTAAAAATATGCAATTTCCCTTACCCCAACCCCTTCAAAATAATGTTAAGTTTGAAAAGGAGCATTTTTGAGACGTAAGACTTTCTTGCTGTCAAGAGGAGAGGTCTAGCAAATACGAATAGGACCCCCGTGTATGTGGCAAATGTCTAGTCTGATTTTTACTATTTTCACCGAAATTCATGAAAAACTTAACTTCTGTTTGTCCATGGTTGCAGCAGCCAGTGTTATCCCTGGGCTTTTCAACATAGAAATATCAATTATCAAAAGAGGAAAGTATGAGACCTTCCAAAACTCTCGGAAGATCTTTCGATGTGTCAAAATCATTGAGCTGCGTACCGAATAGGAAGTGGCAAGCCTAGTGCATGAAGATGCAAACGCATCCAGGTATATTGCTACAAGCGTTGAACACATAACGCCACGGCCAGATCAAAGATGAGTCGAAGGGTAACTTGTTGCACTAGTGATCATGAACATGTACTATGACTTTCAAATCGATGTAAAACAAATCGTGCGCCAGTTTTCTTAGAAATCTAGACAGAGATCGTTCGCTCGATTCTATCAAGACTCGAGTTTACATGATTTACCTTCAATTGGAAAATGAACCAAGGCACCAATTGAGGATGAACTACGCAACATCGCCAATGGTGTACGTAGAATTTCTGATGAGACATTACTGAATCAATGATGACACAAGCTGATTAATCATAATCTTGTACTGGAAAGAACATCTGTAAACAAATACTAGCAAACAGAATAACAAAAAGTTTTGTAAACAAGGGTACTTTTCCAGATACCCCCACCACTATAGTTCAAAACTGCGCTTAAAAAAATAACCCCACCACCTAAACCTAACCGTAGCCCTTACCCTGTGGAAAAGGTGATGGGGGATTCTGTCTCGGAACGAAGCGGGGGGGGATATCTGGAAAAGTACCGTAGAAATCCTATAATATCCTCTCGATATTTCGAATCTTCTCTTAGGTACATGCTAACTAATGATCACGTATCTTCGTGTGTATACAAAAAATGGAAACGAAAAATTATAAAAAAGGTCTTGTTCTTCAGCATCCTCTTAAACTTTTTACCCTCCCTATCAACATATTTATGATCAACAACTTAATTACAATCTTCCGCAAACAAATAACTCATTGAAAGTATGTACAATATTTTCTGATCGACCTGAATTTACAGTGTTGAAAATCCTTCCTTATGGTATTTTACCTCGGCTGTCATGTCTAAATAAAACGTTCGTACACCACGATAGTTTAAATACTACAAAAAAATATTTGTCTTCCGTTGCGCTTTGACCGGGACACGTGGCGCAAATCTATTTCCAGGAATAGTCTTTCTAAAACTAGTACACCAACGTACACGCACCAGGTATAGAAACTTATGAAAACCTTTTTACCTTATAATTCAATTTTTCCGTAGCAAACAAATAATTCCATACCGAAGAATTACGGTAACAGTTGATTATTCGAGGTAGGATGGAAGAGTCACCGTTTCTTTGTAACCACTATCATATCTACTTCGCCATAAAACATATATATGTACAACTTAAGTACTCTGTGTTGCTCTATACTCTCGAGGGTGATACCGACGATCACACTTGAGTATAGTGGAAGTAGACGCTGTTCGTGTTGAATCGCAACTATCTATATGAAATTTTCCCATCGATCTTTGATTATACTTTTCGTCACATTGTTGTACTTTCTTGACAGCTACCAAGCATATATCCAAAAGTGATCATTTGCTTCTTAGCCGCTTGATGAATGTTATTTCTGACCCGTCTGTGATTCCATACCTAACGAAGAAGAAGAAATTCGGATGTGCTATTAACAGAGGCCAGTGTGTGTCGTCAAACTCGATTTAAACGCGCTTCACCACTTACGGAAATATTGGCTGAGCGTGGTAACGCCGCTCTACGTTATGAAAACGGCGGAAAGTTTAATGGAAATCAAAGACTTGAATTGACAATTTTTTGCTGGGGACCATTTATTTCAAGGTAAAGAATACGAAACTTTGGCAAGGCGTTGTCAAACAAGTCGTTGATTCCACCTATTCTCTTTGATCAACTGGATTGATAGATTCAAATAGATTAAGAAGAGGAGAGGCAGTTGATTGATTGATTGGGCAAAAGTCAGGAGCAAAAGTCTTTTCTTAAAAATTTGTAAAATCCAAAAGCAAAGGCGTTTTCAAACAAGTTAATCGAGATAATGATAAATTCACAGAGAATTTTGTACGATATTCAATGCACAAAACAAACTAAAAACGTCTTGCAAGGGGGAAAGATATGGGCGGACGAAATTTGGGATGTGGCTTCTGTGAGTTTTTATTCGCTGTTAGCGACAACAATAATGAATAATAATGTACACATGAATGAAGACCTGCTATGGAAAAAAGGCAAAATCTAATTTAAAATTGTATATTCTGGACCTCCCAAAAAAAAAGCCAAACTAGGATAAAAATAAAGCGCCTAAATCAAAAGACTCTATGACTTACTTAAATACTGTATATAACAGTAATACTGTATATAACAGTAATATAATAGTAAAATAGATTAAAATAACCACTTTTATAGCTGTTTTTGTTCGAACGTGCGGCTACGAGTGCTCTTTTCAAGAAGCCTGACGTTTCATTTAACTTTTACGCTATCTACCATTCTATTCGTAAAACAACGAATACTAGAATATGAGTCCAAATGCTAGGCCTATAGGTTACCCTGAATTAAAATACAGAAGGGT
>JAAAKL020006284.1:0-18200 GCA_010016065.2 Carybdea cf. marsupialis auct. non (Linnaeus, 1758)
CAAACACAACTCCCTCCCCCCCAACCCCATCAAACAAAAGAAAAGATGGCCAAAACATTGTTTCAGCATTCCCTAAAAAATGAAATATCTTAGTAAATTTCACTAAATTTGGGTAAAAACTTACGAGGGCATCAAAAGTTATCACATTTAACAGTTGCCGCAGGAACAAAGTCTCTTGCTAATAGCACATAAAGCTACGGGCAATAAATGGGGTTTGTAAATGCTTCCTTTCTTTATCCACAATACAATGAAGGGTCCATAATTAATAAGTGCGGTAACAGTGTTCATAAAGTCGTACATCACAAGAACAAAGACTGCATAATAAGGTTATGCACATGCCGATAAATAGTTCCTTTACAATGGGACTTTTGTTGTTTCTAGTGTAGTCTTGGCAGTGAAATCATCACCTAGTCAGTTTGATAATGTAATCACTTACCTTTGCAAATAAAAGCATTTTCCAATCACAGTTAGTGGACTTATGAAGTGATCAAAGTGAGTTTTGAGTATGAAGCAGAAGCTACATTTCAATTCTAATCAGTTGTTTATTACATTGTCCTCATTACTGATACTATAATTGCTTGGGTGAGTGAAAGTTCATGGTTTCCTTTATTAATTGCTTTAAGCTACAACTGCCTCAAAGCTTGTTTACATCTAAGACAACGTGCACAACCACACGTACATTCCTTGTTATGTTCAATATTCCCTAGTTTTCATTACATGATCCATCTTCACAACCATCTTGATGGACGAAATTGGTAAAAGGCCTTGAAGATTACATTATTGCTAATAGTGTCAAGTATGCAAAACTGGTGATGGTGGTGGATTGTAATAAAACTGCAAATGCAAAAACAACTAAGTCTAAAACGTTTTGCACTCTGGAAAACTACTTAAAGAAAGATCCGTCATACATTTTTAATCCTTGTATACATGTCTCGTCCCTAAGCTAGAAATATTCATGGAACTAAACATGACACAATCTAGAACAAAAAGCAGACAAAATTGGGATGTGCAATATGAAACTAGTTAACAATAGAAAAGTACAAGGGTAATTTAACATAATGCCGATAAAAGAAATAGCAAACAACAGATAGGAAAGAGACAACTTCATTACCATTCTTTCATTGAGTTACCCCTTTGTGATATCTATTATTCCCATCATCTAAAATCCCTTTCTCTGGTACACGTTTCGCACAGTACCAACTAACATCCAAAGTCATCTTAACAAATGAAATATTCACATGTTTATCATTAACAAACTTTATTAGTGATTTCTCTGTCTAAACTTTATTTTACTTAACTGCATTTTGATTATGTTTAAGGGGAATGATACCCATATATGAAGGGAGGGCACACAATTGTGTTTGTTATATCAATACAACTTTGCCTGACATTATGAACATACATCAGAAACATGAACCAACTTGCTGGTAAACATGTCACTTGTATACTTGCATTGATACGATATAAAAGTTGAGATATCTGCTGAACTTTGAAACAAGTTAAAACCCATATGATCATCCCTAAACAAGATTACTGTTCAATGCAAGAAAACATAATGCATATAAGTACGTTAAAAGTAGTAACAGTTGTAACTAAACAGGTACATAAGGATCAAAGTGGCAAGGTGACACCTCTTGTGTGATCATATTGCTAATTGAGTTGGTCCAAGAGCAGGTATGCCCCCCTCCAAAATTACCAACAATGTGTTACTAATAAAGTGTTTACATGGATTGCACTATGTGATATATGCATGCAAAACCAAATGAATGCTAATCCACAGCTTTTACTCACTATGTAGAGTTTTATATTCATATCAGTGTTCTCAACTGTAATCAAAACAGAGCCCTTGTTTATGTATCTGCGGCAAGGACTGGGTTCAGCTTGAAGGGAGGCCATTTCATTCGAGTTAACAAGGTTTGATTGGTTTCACAAATTGGTTAAAATGCAAAACCGAGGAGAGGGCCCACAGAACTTATATTTAACCAAAATATATATGCATCATCAGGTATTAAGTTAACACCTGTTGGGACACATGTAATTTTCACCCCTGGCAGATAGTTAAACAAGACAATTAGTCATAACTAATATTACTGGTATACATAAAGCTATATATTTTAAACAAAATTGAAGTCAGTGCTATTTATTTGTTTTCCCTAAGTTCTATTTATTATTTACTACTTACCTGGTAATGTTCATTTAATTTTAAAAATGTTATCAGTAATTTTGGAGGTGGGTCCACATCTGCAATGTAGTACCATCCATTGTATATTCTGTTCTGTTCTCCAGGGGTTGATTGACTTGGATAAGAGGAACACTCTCTATTGGTTTCTGTTTCTGGCAATCTGCGGCCATATGGGTCCATAGTACTTTGTGAGATCATCACGCCACTGAATCTTTGGTTGAGCTATTCCTCATTTCCACCATCTGGGAGCTCATTCAGTTGCTCCAATTGTCCATCTTCAATTTCCAAGCCTTGAAAGGTGTCCTACCCATTTGGGTTTGCTAATTTTTATCCACTCTACAACGACCTGAATGCCAGTGATGCCAAGCATAGCACACTTCTTCTTTCTTTGAGCTATGGCCAGTGGCAGTTTTAGGGGGAGGCTGACAGGGCCATGGCCCATGGTCCCACACCTGTGGGGGGGGGCCCATGCCTCAATTCTCAGAAAAAAAGGGTGTGTCTGCCCATATTAAGCTGATGTAAGTAAGTGAAAACTCGAAACTGTATCCACTGGAAGGAATAAAATGTCTCAGGAACATCCGCAGTATGATCATGTCTTAGCTTCCTTGCAATGCATGACATCATAGGGCCCTCCAAACTTTTTCAGCCCAGGGCCACACATCCTTCAAAACCGCCACTGGCTATGGCAAGGGTTTCCTTAATGTTGTTGCTTTGTGGCCAAGTATATTACACTGGGGAAACTAGTCCATGTGTATTTACACTAGCTTATACCCTGCTGAGATACAGATACTCTAGATTAGTTAAGAGAAGTAGGTCATAAATGTAGATTGAAGAGGATCTGGGATGGACTGAGTAATAATCAGCTTGTTTTACCCGCTTTTATCAATACAATAAACAGTGGGCTAATTAACGACAATAGTGCAAGAAATATTGTACGTCTACATAGCAAAAATAGAAATGTGTTTAAACGTTTGTAAGACAGTGATACTAACTCGCAGGAAGGATATGTGAAAATCTGAAAATGGACCAACAAACCGGAGGAGACTGGGATATAACTCAATTGTGGCGTTAGTTTAATATTACACCCCTTCCCCCTCTACGAATTTCCAAAAATATGTATTTTTTAAGCAAAAACAACTACCAAAATCGATTCTACAACATTTATATTACACTAGAAACATATATGGCACACATATGTCTACCGTGCCCTACGACTTAACTTGGTACCCATCTGCTGCCAAAAGTGACAAAATGTTGCTTCCCGGGACCATTGATTCCGAATTATTCCTGCAAGAGGATTTTCCATCATATCACGAGTTTCCACATCGGGGGATGGGGTAGGACTATCCTGCAATTCACACGTGAGTGATACTTAGTTAATTGCAACAGTCTGGATAGAAAGCCTCGCAAATTTCAATAACCTACGTTAACGTTTACCGCTCTTGACTTACGTCCGTTTGTACAAGATGTGTGCTAACAGGCACGGAATTATAGCCATGAAGATGATATATCATGTTTACAGATTGTTAATATCAGCCACAATTGAGAATAAAGTAAAGGTTCTAGATTCAATTGTGATAGTTGTTTTGTTCAAATTTAATTAATTTCTGAAATTCGTAGGGGATTGGGAGGTTGTTGTACTCGATATCAACGGTATCAAATACAAGTTTAGAATTGTTACGCACTGATGAAGATTGTTAGGTTTCGTTTCAGACTTGTCAACTCGATTGACAATGTGTTGGTGGTACGGTAGGTCCCTGTTGCCTTTGTAGCCTTCACTTAGTAGCCTGCAGTAGTCTTTAATTACGATATCTTCGGAATATTATATGTATAATGTAACCCTCCCTTTTCATCTGGAGGGCAACAAGAAAACCGGTCGCGTCAACATGTAGATGAGTGGGTGTAAGTAACAAGTTCACTTTGTGTTAGGGGTACTGGTATACACAGGGTTAGGGTTTGCATACACCGTTCCCACTCAGCTACAAGTTCACCATTTGGTCTGTCATTTAGCAGAAAAACAAAAGAAATCCTAGAAAGTAGCAATTTTTATCATTTCTCCAGGTTACTTACCTATTCTTCATGCTGACCGCCTTATAACACGATCTTGCGACAGTGGGTCTGCCCTCTCCGTCTTCACGCCAATCAAATGATCACGATTTCTCCTTTTCAGGTGGCCTCTTTATTTAGTCTCGATATGACACTACCCATTCCAAGAAATCAGGAAGTGGGTTGCTAGGCGGAGGGACAGTGATGACGTCAAAACTCAAATGTTTTGGAAATGGGATGATTTGACCCCAGATATCTAAAGGCAACCCTCGAATAGACTGTTACCCAAAGTACCAGACCTGTACTGTATAGACTGTTGAAACTAGAAGCGTTTGAATTTTAAAAACCTCTTGTCAAAACTCTGTGGATATTCCTTGGTTCCTTACGCCAGGAACCAGAGATTTAAAATTTTGAAAGCTGATATCTCGGTTTTAGTAGAAGGTAACACTCTTTTGGCCATTGACGTTATTGCTAATAGAACAACATGACAATTGAGTATTTTTCCATAATCTAAACATTTTCAAAACCGTGACGTCACACTTTTCCTCCGCATTACAAAAACTGTTTTCCGCCTTTTCGATGCATTAAGATGCAGGATCTGTCACGCAGCTAGACAAAGTCTGTTTGGGGCACTTGACTAAATTTTGAGCAAACTTTAGTAACTACTGTCCTTTTTTTACAAAGTTATGCATGGAGGCATTTACCACCATCATTATTTCGTGCCTTATTAAGGATATTGGAGTTTATGTAGGTCTGATGACAGTAGTTCTGAAGATGACATGAGGTTCTTCTCCTGTGCGCACAAAATGTGAGAGAGACTTCAATCTAGGTACATCTAGGAAATCTTGTTTGATATCAATCTCACACAAAATATTGTGAAGCTGCCTATTACATGTTGATTTCTTAACACTTTTCATACCAAAAAACTCTCTTCGACCTCTGGATAACTGAAAGGAAGTACAATGAGCTTTGCTGTGAGAATAAAAAGCAAGGATCGAACGGGCTTGTAATGACTGAATGTAGACATCGGTGTTGTAAAATCTCGAAGGTGAAAAAATCGTGAAACCACGGGGAATCGAACCGACGGTCTTCGCAACACGACGCTTTTCCACTAAGCTACGATCTCTTACCAACGTGAATTAGAAATTTGGGGTGTCTATTGTTTGGATATTGCGTCACTACAGGCTAACCGATTTTGTTCAGCAGTGGTGTTCTTATCAATTTAAGGTGTACTTTGCACATGGCCCATTCACTTCCTGAAATTTGCACGCAGGCGCTAAAAACAACGGGAGGGGTACGTGCCTTAGTGTCTTGAGCTGTTACGTCATTTTAAGGTAGGCATTATCTTTCACGAGCACTGTTACTTCTGGGTATAAATATCTCATGCTCAGTTTAATGATAACTTATAAACTGCGTCACATGGATTTACAGTGTTTTAAAGTCGGGTAAGAACATAGGGAGACCAGGATCAAAAGTTCAGTCAAGACTTTTTCAGTCAAGAAAATCTTTTTTGTTTAAAAAAGTTTTAAGTCTTGTCTCTTGGGTTGACGATTTTTCCAACTTTACCTTATATATCCCATTACTGCAATGTATTAAATGTTGTCTTGTTAATCGAATCTTGTATTTTGTGTTGAAGAATTTCTCGACTGCAGCTTAAAAATCCCATTAGTGTCATAAATTGAATGGTACACCGACACCAGAAGATATGTTACAGGAAAAAGTTACAAGAATATATCTATAAGGACGATAGCAAAGGGACCTAAGAGTAACGCCGCCTAGATAACCCAATGCTTCCTTTAAAGAGTTACTAAAGTCGTAGAACTCCTTGAGAATGCAAGACATTTGCGTTATTCGCCTCTGATATTTTGTCAGTGCCTCTCCGAACTTCTCCGACTAGCTTCGTACATAAATTGCGCACGTGACCTGCTGTAATTTTAGCTTTGTAGGAGTAAGCAAATTGAAGCACCGAGGCTCGAGGTGGCCAAAACATGTACAAAACTCACCATATGATGGTTCTAAGAGTAGATTGTTGCCCGAGCCCATTTATATTTACCAAGTAGCTTCCAGGGCTCGTACACTCAAATGACAGAAGGTAAGATTTATGGCTACAGAATATAATAGACGAGAATATATTTTCTCCTTCGAAAAGCTGTTGTTATCCTAAAATGGTTGTAGATTTTATTTTTTATCAATGTGCAGGCAGTTAATGAGCTAGTGTTAGCACAGTAAAATGAGACGATTTCTATGGACGAAATGTTTTCCTTCTTTGTTAATGTTCTTGTATCGACTTAAAGGAGAGTGGCTATTTTGGAAGCGAGGCTCTACCTAGGTGACAACATCATAGGAGGAGTAATAGTATTACTCTTTCATTCCCGTACATATATTGTGCTCTCTGCGGCTTTGCTTTGAATATACACGGACATTGATCGGCGATCTTGGGTCAGCAACGGTCTGAAGGGGTGCGTTATTTACCAATTATCGTATCAAGTAAACCTTGATTTGTTTCAATGTAGAGAGTGGTTTCCACAATAGAATTAAAAGAAAGTACTAAAAGTGCCACTCCTACCCGAAAGGTCATTAATCAAAATGTTGTAAACATATTTAATGCATTTATAAACATTGTTCATTCATACTCAATGTGGCTCAGTGGTCCACGAGTAAAGTCTCCTGTTCGAGAAGATTCTGCCAGAAGATGGTGTTGGACTCCTCTTCTAAAAGTCAATAACAAATTTTATGCAAATGGTCTTGGAACGTGTGTTTTTCCGTGAGCGACCCAGAAGAACTCCATTTCCCTCTTCTCAGTTTAATTCCTGCAAAGAACAGTGCAGCCAAGGCCTATCCCGGTTTCTCTACTGTAATGTATATCAGAGGCTTGTCTTTAAACAGCTTTGGGAATAATTAGGAACGATAGTAAGGTCAAACGGAGCACAATGATAAATCCTTTATCTCGATGAAGCTTTTCAGTGATAACAACTGGACATCAAAGTAAACAATCGAGGCAAAAATTATGAGGTTGGTATACTGTATTGGGTAGGGGTGTCCTGACATTGGATACAGGCTCAAGATCGATTAGTCTGAGTGAGAAGTAGGACCTTCGAGAGATTCAGTACGGTCCTGTTGGCTATTATATCATTTGAAAATGAAATCATAACAATACCGCATCCTTTTGGCGGAGTGATCCTACATATCAGTGGTGCATATGTACCATGGCTATCTCTCTTTCTGCGCAAGGAAATATGAATACTGTTTTTGCTAACACTAAGAATCATAGGAGTATTATTGTCATTAGTCCTATGTGTTCTGTACCGTTGAGTATCTTCCTATTGACGGCATGACGGCAAAGATATTTCCTCTGTGACGGTTTCGAAACCATGACACTCACTTCCTCCAGGGTTGTCCGAAACTTTATTCGTAAATCTTATACACGTCATTCTTGGGACATCTGAAGTCCAGTCATTCGTTCACTTCTTCCCCTGTATGGGTTTAAAAGCCGAAGATCTAACAAATTTTTCAAGTGTCAAACGTCGCACTCTTTCAAGTACTTCTTCAAAGCCGTCAAAAACTGATGAACACTTAAATTTCTTTATCTAATCATATCTGTTATATTTAAAATGTTTGTAATGTCTATTGTTTTATTACTTCATCGAAAATTCTATTTCTAAGTCTAGTTACTGTTTCGTCCGTACTTTGAGCAGGCTATATTTTACGTGCGGCGACTCCATAACAAAAGCACGTAAAGTGCAAGTACAGCGCTTTTCACACAGCTCTGTGTTTATTCCCTATAAAATTTAACATTAAAATATTGCCGTTATTTTAAGCTTTGAGTGTCAAGGGTTCTCTAACAATGGACTTTAAATATTTGTCAACTTTCGGCTGTGTTATGACGTCACATCCTCCAGTAAAATACTTCACTTTTCTCTAGTCGCCATATTACCTCCCAATTATCCACCGGTGACATCAACACCTAGGTCTACGCAATTTAGAGAGCAGCCTCTTTGCACCTTGTGTCTTGACCACGGAACTGATTTGATAATGTCAAGTTAGGTTAGGTTCCTACGTCACCTAGAAATGTTTATCTAGAGCTAATACATCCATTAACAATAGCAAATGATACACATGTAAATGATATATATTCACAGACTTATTAATTTTAGTACTATTATTACTAATGCTACTATTAGTGTTGTATTTCACAGAGGTGATAGGTTGCTCAATGTCAGATATTCTATTAAAAAATCGTCAATTATTCTATTAAAAGTTTGTGCTCCTTGCTTCGATGGAAGTTACCTAAATACCTACCTTCCTGCCTTATATATAATTCGTCTTGTTTATACAGAAATCCTAAAAAAAGTAGTAGAATATTCTAGAACATTCTGGAAATTTCTTGTGTGTTCTATAGAAACGTCCGGAAGGTTCTAGAATCCTATAGAGCCTGTCAGAACATTCTAGAATATTCTAGAAGATCACAGAATGTTCTTGAAAACTAAAGAATTTTCTAGAAGAATCCAGATTAAATAGCGCTGTTGCCTAGACAAGTCAAATTAAGGCAGTTCCGTGACACTCAGTCTTGTACTGTACTATTATTTCTATTAGTATGACTGGCCTTCTAGCCCACCCTTTGTTTTCCATATTCTTTTCCTTGAAAAATCCAGGTTGGCAGATCACTTTCTTTTACATTTCTCAAAGCTACGCCCTGAATGCACCTCCTGAAACTAGAGTATAAGCGACGTAAAATAGCCTCTCCATTTTTCACACTCGAAACCTGAGCCTCATTCTAGACATAAAATCACTTTTCTTTAGTCTATAACTAGGAGAAGGAAGAAGAAGACTTTCCAATGAAAACTTCAAACGGAGCCTCGATGTCATGTGATGTTGATAAGACACCAAGACATCAAGATTGAAATACCTTCGCTGCAGTAACCTTTCAGTATGCAGTATTTATTTAGTGCCCTTTCGATGCACGGCATGTTCAACGACGCTTTAGTACTGACATTTACCCCATAGCTTAGACCTGCTATTAGTGATCTTTAGAGCAACACCCTTTGGAGTGTCAAAGCGCAGCAGTTGTACACACGGTACTCACGTGCTTTTTAGATCGTCAGTCAAATAAATCAGTTATATCCGATCCCCAGGTATTAATTGATCCTTATATTTAGCGAACACAGATTTTGCTGCAAACAGAGATTCGAAACAATAATCCTCAAAGCACTTAAAATATTTTGATGAATGCAAAATATCTTTTGTAGTAAAACAATCATCAAACATGAAGTGGAATTAAGCCACGGATATTACCGATCGACATGAACCTTTATCAGTAACGTAATAAAGAGTGACTCTAAGATCAAAGCGGAGCATTAGGGGAAATATACGGGTTATTTGGTTTAAGTAGGGAATTTTGTCCATTAGAAACTATTTCTTTCCTGTTCGATTCCACATCACGACGCCATTTTTCCGTATTACCGTATTACGCTCTTCTCTTATTACCTATTGTTATCACGCATGAGCCAAATCTTAATAGTCCAATTTTATCCTCCTCATTGACCTAACTTTGTTATTTACTTCAATTACTGAAGGACTTCTTAGTTACTCTGAAGAAGTTACTCAAACTGTCCAGTAGTTAAGGAATACCCTCGCCAACATACACTGCTCAGTTATGAATGCGGAGATTTTAATAGTTTTCGAAATTATTACGGATGCTCCCCAGTTCCAACGTCCTGCCTCAGCCTGTTGTCAATTCTGCTGAGGAATTATTGGTTTTCTGCCGATACTGAGGAGTCTTTCCAGCCTTGATCGTCAAAAGATGGCGCTACTATTTCTCTTTTAGAACTCACCTTTCTTGATTACGTTATTATGTGTCTCTTCATAGTTAAATATCATTTTAACACTATGAATAATCAGTGGAAATCTATTTCTGAATGATGTTAGAGCTCTTTACTGACAAAAAGCTCAAGATGGCACTTGTGTATTGACTAAATGTAGACATCGGTGTTATAAAATCTCGAGGGTGAAAAATCGCTAGACTACAAAGAAATCGAACCCACGGTCTCCGTAATTGTGAAACAACGACGCTTTCCCACTAAGCTACCATCCCTTAACGCAACGAGAGAGAAACATCGGATGTCTATCGTTTGGGTATCACTACACTTCTTTTCAGGAAACTGATCTGCGCAACTCAGTATATTTTCACTAATACTAGAAACAACAAGAAGTACCCTTTTAAAATTTCCTAACAAGGTAACGCTTAAATGTTACGCCAGATACCTTAGCTCAAACTCTGTTCTTAATGACTTAGGACACAGTCTTCCTGTGTTTTCACCACGTACAAATAACGTCAATGTCAACTGTACTATCTCACCAGTACGGCTACATCTGTGTTACTAGTATGGGTCCTCCCAAAGCAACTGGTTCAGAGAGATTACGACTAGCTGTATTACAGAATGTTTCATTGCATATTTCCTTCCTCTCCATGCATAAATCCTATCTCCTCAGCCACGGCTAAAACGATGTCCTCTTAATTTATTTAAGCATCTATTGATTAGTTTCTTCCACTCTGTAATTGTGAAGCAAAATATGCACAAAAATAGCCTACCATATTTTAGGTTAAGAAATCTTCTAGCCATAAATGCTAAATGGCAATACCTAACTATCTGATATTGTCCGTCGCATTCCTACAGAAACTCACTGTCCTTCACTTTCTCCTGCTTCTTTACACTTGGATAATTCTCTTCCCAAGAAAAACTCAGCTCTAGTAAGATCCCGTCTGCTCCCAGTGCTTCAAAATCACAACATCTAGCCTCTTTTAAACGTGTACCTTTCATGCATGTATTGACTGGACATATGACTGAGCTAGTTTATCTTTTCCATTTCCCTTAATCAGTTTTCTGTCTGTTAGATCATTTCCAATCACATCAGACGGTATCAGAAAGTAGATTTTCGTAGTTAGGACCCGCTTTTGTAGAAGGCTTGTAAATTAGGAAGTATATATATCTCACCAGAAACGGAGATTAGGGCTCTACCAAGCAGCGCAATGAAATTTCCATAAAAGTGTTCGGATGGTACGAAAAGTTAAAACAAATGAAAGGTTGCTCTTGCTTAAGTTGCAACAATGTTATTAACTCACTTCATATAGAAGGACAATTCTGTCAGCAGTCGCACAAAGAACCGTGATTTATGAACTTGTGTTTCCTCAAGTTCGAGTTACGAAGCCGATACATATGTTCAATGCTGAGGTGTAGAAGATGTTGTACCATGGAAGTTACTTGATCGAACTTGTAGATTGGAAGCTCATATTCGTATAATAAAACTACAATATTTCAGGCATAATTGATTGAAATGACCACTGTTCGAATTATTATTGGCTAAGAAGGACATATTATAAAGGGGATAACATCATATTTCTTGGCGGAGATAATATAGAACTATATCCATCGTGGAAGAAAAACTGAATAAGACTACTGTTTTACAAGGTTACTTAACTTTGAAGACATCGCGCTTGCAACACACTTCAATTAGTTAAACAATGAAAACTGTTATTAGATGTTATTGACGTAAAAGCAATTAAGCTACGCGCACAGGCATGTTGTAAACTTATAACAGGTTCTAGTAGATAGTAGTACAACTTTTAATTATTGGCGCTAATAAAGACCAACAGGAATCTTTTCACGCCCTCCATCCAAACCTCCAACAATATCACGTGTCCTGTATCAACTACTGTTTCAGTATTGCAAAATCGATTAGCTTAAAGGCACAAAAAGTTGCGGGAACAAAGTGTTGTTGGAATTAAAAGTTGCGGAAGTTTTCTCCCAACTTTTGCAACTTTTTGTTCCGCAACTTTTAAATTTTCAGCAGTTCGCAACTTTAAATTCCCGCAACTTTTAGTGTTGAGATACATTGAGATACATTTAATGACTTATTTTATTTTCCATTCTTTTGTTAGATAGCATTGTGAGAATCTGTTTATGACTCTAACGACAACTGTTTTATCTGTTTAACTAGTTCTGCGAAATCGAGTTACCGAGATAGCTACGTAATTTAATTTTTGAACCATTTTGAAATTCGTAACTTCTAATTCCAGCAATTTTTAAAATTTTGCCTTTTCGCAACATTTAATTCCCGCAACATTTACTCCCTTTTTCCGTCCTGAACAACTCGCAACTTCAAACCTGTTTGTTCCCGCAACTTTTTGTGCCTTTAAGGTATTTTATTTCTTCCTACTAAGCTAAGCTTTCACTGTTGAACTGGTTGATCTTATGCAACATGGGTCCTTTCATAGACAAGAGTACAAGGATGTGCCTCATGTGTACTGCTGTATCGCAAGACTATATTTGAATAACGTATACCCACTTTTTACACATCTACACTTGTTGGGATGATCTGACTTCCATTGTACGAGATCAGCGAATGCTGGTATTGAGTCATAAATGGCCTTAACGAGAAGCGCTGTTTTGGTTTTCTTCCAACCCTATGTCTCCTTGCAGCCAATTTCACTCTTTACAAAATGCTCCAGGTACGAAAGGCATTTCCAATGTCATTGCGCCAAATGCAGGTACCGTTTCTCTTGCTCCAGCTTTCTTGTCTCTCTGAAAGTTAAACAGATTTGTTGTTCCACACTACTCAAGCAGAGGACGTTAAGATTTTGCCAAGCAAATCCTTCTCTTGATGATTCCCACAATGCCTGTATGTTACAGACTGTAGACAATCATTTTCTCTGCTCCTCTGTCCTTCATTTTCTTCCAGCACAAGCCTCTCGAGGGACATGTAATGGCTATTAAGAAGATTCTTACTTTTTAGATATACTGTATGGTGACAGTAAGGTAGCGAGCAATGGGAGGCGGGGTAAACGCAAACATATGCTTGTTACTACGACACATGCCACATAAAATAGTTTTGGCATCCATATTAGAATTAATAACTAGACCTAGGATCTATTCCTTTTCCAGCCATTTAATTCCTCGGAAACGTACAAACTTTACAGTAGCGTGTAGCTCTCTCCAATCGTTGTATCTTTTGTGGGATCAATGTAATTTCGGATAATGCATCCAGGTGTATCTTATCCTCGTTTACTTTAACTTCTAAACCAAGGCAATCTATTAGGAGGACACCGACTCATACCTTGCCATACCGCAATTTACTTTCTTAGGGAACAACTATCCAATATAGCCTTAATTGCTTTCTTGCCATCAAACTATGTCATCACTATTGTGTTAAACCCAAGCTGTTTTTCATCCCAACTCAAGCAGTACTTACGCTGATATTTTCAAAGATACTTCCAGGTTAGATGCCTCAAAAGTAGCTAGTTCAATCGCTTGATATTCCATCCTAGGTCAAGCACATCTTGCACAGATCACTGGTAGCAAGGACAGAGTAAGTTACCACCGATTATTTCAGAGCTATCCTCTCTTTCCCAAGCAGGAACACTTATAACATGTTCTCATCTTAGAATTTTATGCTTACTCTTTGTATTAGTAGCAGATCCAGGATTTGATTTGTGGTGGAGCGAAAATGACTTCAATAATTTGGTCGGAAATAAATTAACTTCAAAGATACTTTGGGTGGAGGGAAGCTGACTTTAAAAGTATTTTTGGTCGATTTCGCTATTATTTGTAGAGCAAGACTGTAACCCCTTTCGTGACCTATAGCTGCATGATAAAGAGTGCCCTTGGTCAACCTTTTAATAGATCTCTTTCTCTAAAACTCTAAATCTCTTATTAAAGGTCATGGCAAAAGGTTAAGGGGCATTTTGTGAAGATCAGGGATCATAGTTTACCTGTTTTACAAAATTATCAGGCAATAATTTTTACTTTTTACCCTGCTCTCTCTGCTCCTGAAGACATATCCGTGAAACCTCCAAGACACCTAAATAAAACTGTCACGTAGTTTCAGCTAAACACTGGTGAGCTGCAGATTCAAGACAGCAAACAATTTAATGTTATAAGCATATCATTTGTGTTTATCAAACAGAATCAAAATATAAATAATTGACACCTAATTGTTACCTTAATCTAGCACGTCTCACCCCATTTCTACTCTTCTTTCTGTTAAATGTTCCCTGGTGGCTGTATGTTCCCCTGTAGGAACATTCGTGCTAGTGAACATAGTCGTCTCTGTGGAAGCAAGGGACTCCTCTTCAAGTTTTTTGTCTTTAACGTTAAGTGCTTCTGCAGTACATCAACATTTTTGTTCGTTAATTGCCTTTCTGTTGCAATGATGCCCTTGTTAAGTTTTTGTTTGTTGTTGTTCAGTGTAAATACCCTGACTGCAGATTGAGGAGATAAGCTGGTGTAAAGGTGAAGTTCAGATGTCAAGCAATTATGTAATGTTATAAAGTATGGTGCCATGGATGAACGAATAATAGCAGCAGAGAATTTGTCCTTTGCCCCTAACTTTATTATAGATCAATTTGTAAACAAGCCTGGTGTTTAACAAAGACATACCTTTGCCTTCGAGATAAGAAAAGGTGCAATGTTGACAGAAAATAGACAGGGTGAAGAGGAAACAAGTTTTTGGACAAGTTCTCCTTGCTATGATGTGCTCTTTCCTCGTCTGCGTTTTGTACTTTTGCGTAGTGCTACGACAAAAACGCGGACATAGTAACCGCGGACATAGTAACCGCGGACATAGTAATCGCGGACATGGTAACCGCGGACATAGTTATCGTGGACATGGTAACCGCGGACATAGTAATCGCGGACATAGTAACCGGGGACATAATAAGCGCGGACATAGTAACCGAGGGCCGAGGCTTAATAACTTCCAATGAATTGCTAAGGATATAAATATAGACATTTTGACTTCGATAGTAACATAGCTAAAACTGTTGAGGACTCTGTTTCTTCTGGCATCACATGGCTGAGCTTTAAAATTTGAATAGAAAAATAACTACGCACTGTTTTGCTATTAAAGTTAACCTGCTGCGTAAGAAATGTTGTATTTTCTGAAATTGTTTCGGACCGGAAAATCTCAGTTGAAGATGACTTATTCAAAGTCTTATCGTCCCTAACAGTCGACTAAGAGGTTATTCGTATGTAAAAATCCTGCCATTTCATCATGTATTAGAAGTGACTAAGCAAGTTTCAGATTATTTTCACGATTTTTTCATGGTTAAACCATGTCTCCTATGTATTTTTGATATATATTATACCAGTCACGAACTCTAGGTAGTCTCGGTACCATACTCATTCGTGTACATCATATGGAAATACAATGTCCTAAGAAATAAAATAATTTCTATGCTATTATTACTATAGCTAGGGTTATTCCCTTGCTCCGTAAACTGGCATAATTTTTCTTTTTATCATTCATTGCATATTTTGCAGACCTTTATAAGTATATAGCATTAATGAGGAACAGGTACTTACCGTTTTGGTACTTCTCCGAGCGTATAAGGCACCATAACGTGCCTAAATATGTTATACACATTGATAATCGGTAGCAATTTCCATGAAGAAGCAACCATCTCTGCTACTCTCATTTTCGTAACTGCATCTTCCCTTCATTAACAATTCCCCTCGAGTTTGTCTGCTTTGTGTCCATCTTTAATAAACAGTTGCTTCCTAAGTATTGACTTTGCTCTCAGTTCTGTGTTGCATCATCCTAACCCGTCAAACCATTCCTCGCGTTCTCGACCGAAGCAGCAAAACCGAATGTCCAACGGAATTATCAGCTAAAACTTTCAACATGTAGTAAACAGCGTATTGTCGCTAGCCCTTATAAATGCCTTACACAATCCTCTCGAAGTAAAGCCTTAAAGAGGAATTCCTGACCTCAAGATATAAAAAACACATACAATTTGGCCATGAGCTGATTGATCAATATTGTTTCCGTGTTTTAACTAGAAAGTGTCTTCCAATCAATAAGAGATTCTCTGCTTAAACTTGGTTCTTCACTGAATCAAACTATTATTTTATATTTTATATTTTATTTTATATTATTTTGAGGGCGGAGTCATGTCTCAAGTTATAGCAAGCTTGTTGAAAGTGAGAGGATCAGCCAGACAATAATGATAATTATAACTGTAATGATCGATACAACAGGAACTTAGTCGCAATCTAGGGCTAACCTTACAGGACAAGAGAAGATGGTGATGTTGAGTACAAGGGTTTATATTATAAATGAAATAAGAAAAGATGCAATTTATTATATAATCTTTGAAGAAGCCAGAAGCATTAGCAAAATGAAGCAAATGATTATCACACTCAGAATGTGTCATGAAGGTATCAAAACAAGACCGTCTAAGACATTTTTATTATGTGAGGGTTTATAAGCAGAATGCTAACTGGAAGCGAATTTATTGGGGCTTAGAGATGGTCAAATTATGCTGCTTAATGAATGATTTTAAACATGGTCAATCCGCTTATATTTGCTGTTCAGCCACAACAATAAGATGTTCAATTTGGTCTAATCCAACACTACCATACAAATGTCTCTGTGCGTTTGCTAGCATCTCGTCTAAAAGAATCCTTCTTTAAAATATAATTATGAAGATGATGTCTATTTATAAATCCAGAAACTACAAAAATATCGAGTAACCTAATTGAGAAATGGCGAGAGCAGAAATTAAAGTCGAACTCTTTGCGAAGTTCTTCAGGAACGAATTGAAAGACAAAGCAGAGATTGGACAATCAAGTGCGAAATATCTATCAAGCTTCAAGAATTAATCTGTTGTAGCTGTGTTTTACGAGCTCCTTTGTATGTTGAGTGTTCTCGCTATATATTTGCTAAGAAAAGGTGTAATTCCAAGGTTGGATCCTTTCCGTATAAAGTTAAATTAAAATTCAATAGAATGAGCTACAAAATTATGCAGAATTTGAAAAGCTTGTCAAAAGAAATGAGACTATGAGATTGGATATCGGACCACGAGACTCATTAGAGCATAGTTAAAGGGAAAATTGCAATGTTCTTCCACGAAGAAGACCTTAACTAGCACTGCAATAAGATTCGGAGTGGCACTGTCGAAATATTTAACCATTTTTTTAATGGTATGACGTTGTGTTGAAGTCTTAGACTCAATTGGAGTGTCAGTCACACGAATCTGAAACAATGGACTTTGGGACTCCTAAAGTAGACTGAGAACCGCATCCTCAGACATTTCAATGGAGAGCAAGCAAAGGAAGTAGCATCCATTATTGATGAATTAATAGTATTAAGAAATATTAATAATTATGGTCACAAATAGGAGCCTGCGTCTCCTTCGAAACCACTCTTTTTTCTTATCACGCCGTAGGATGAGAGCTTGATAAACAAACGATTCGCTTTTGCAAGCTGAAAGTCTCCTCTCCTGCCAAAATTTCGATAAAAGCAACATCCTCTTCAAATATATAAAAACAACAAGAAACTACTGAAGTCAGAGCAGTTTCAGTGTGTATTAACACACAATCAATGAGTAAAGAACGCATGCCAGCATTGTATATGCTGCTGGATTCTCCCGTCGATACCGACGCATAAGAGCTCAACTGTTCGATCAGCTGAGCAACCTACTCTGTGAATTAGAGCGAAAGTGGCTGAGTAGACCACAGTCACTTGTACCCTTCACGTTTTCTTCAAGTATGTTCATCGTGACATATGTGTGACAAGGCTGGGCTATCCAAACACAGATACAATCCATCCGACGGGCTTCTTGAGTATTCGTCTCCCCAATACCCCTCGCATGGACTGGGTGGACCCGTGATTATGGTAAAGAGGAGTTGTCAAAGCTTCTCAGCGCTGGAATCGAACCCGGGTCATTAAATTTTAGACCACACGGCTAGACGCTCGACTGTAATTGCTACTTCGACTGTAAATGACGATTCGCATCAAATAAGCCCTACGCATTTCAATAAAATAGCTTCAATGGTTGATAAAATCTACCACTGATATTAGCCACATAAAAAAACTTCAAAAAAAGCACACAGGAAAATTATTCAAGAAGCCTTACTTTTGATTCCTGTTTGTTCTATTAACACTTTTATTACTTCTTTTGACTCTCATATTTTCT
>JAAAKL020006285.1:0-18200 GCA_010016065.2 Carybdea cf. marsupialis auct. non (Linnaeus, 1758)
ACCCATGTTTATTGTCACGATTTTACTGTTTGTAGGTTATTTTAAACAAAAGATTTATGTTGGCGACTCTGTATAATATTGTGTGGTTGGGGTTACTTAATAACTTTATGAAAGTAATAACTAGTGATAGTAATGCTCTTGAGTTTAAAAGAATATTTATGGTAAAAATTGATTTATTTAACATTTGGACATTTAAGTTATAAAAATATAGTTATTATTAAGTTTCCTATCAAATTAGGGTCACAATTCATTTAACCCATTGTTAAACCATTAATTTTAAATATATCCTTTTTATTTAGTTTTGTTGGCATTTTACCACATTCTACACATCTTGTTGTGATGTTCTTTCGGAGTTGGGGCTCAATTGGTCCTCTCGATATCAATTTTTATTTATTGTAAACGTTTTTAATATTATGCAGTTACTGAGCACCTGGGAGTTGTATGAATGTCTATGGGCCCCCATGCCTGTATGACCATATACTGCTTAAATATCAATTCTTTTCTTAATGCAATACCACAATTAGTGACAAGAACTTGGTTATAATGAGATATCTGTCGTACTATGATACTTCCGATCCCCTTGCCCGTGGTAAGTGGGGAACATCTGGCTGACGTCAAATGTTAGAAAGCATGTACATGAGTGAGAAAATGCCTGTCAGAGAATATTATGATTGTGGTTTGGTTGGCAGCTTTTCCCAATCAGAAAAACACTAATTAAGGAACATGAACACTTGGGGTGGAGATATGGTTCATGGTAAATTTAGAGGAAAGAGTTTCCGTAACTTCCTTAGATTTACAGACTGCCTAGTAAATGTTTTCACATGAATTCAAGAGTTTGAGAATGGGGTTAAGGTAGAAGATATTTTCGCTTGGACTCTATGATTTCCTCCTAATGCATGAAATTGCAGAAAATGATCCTGTATTGATTTTGGCAACAGAATGTAGTAATATACAACTTTTTGGCATTTTATACCTTGTTGACAATAGTTTTTAAACAGTTCTAGAAACTCTGTCAAGCCCTTACACAGCTCACATTTTCAGTGTACACACTTGGCACGTTTAACATAGCAATGTCTTGGGCCGGGTCATCGAGGTGGATCAGTAACCAGCTTGACACAGTTGCATAT
This sequence comes from Carybdea cf. marsupialis auct. non (Linnaeus, 1758), assembly GCA_010016065.2. NCBI lineage: Eukaryota > Metazoa > Cnidaria > Cubozoa > Carybdeida > Carybdeidae > Carybdea > Carybdea cf. marsupialis auct. non (Linnaeus, 1758). The sequence continues at coordinate 1,128 of JAAAKL020006285.1, forward strand.
CAGTAGTGTCAACGCTCAGAATTGCCAAGCACAGTTTCAAATTCCCTTTACATATTCGTTGTTTTCACCTTAATCATAGCTTACCAAATTTGAGAACGTTAATTGCCCATCAAGGGTTAATCATAGCAGTATTTTCCAGCTCTCAAAAATCTTGAAAGTAGGATGTAAATAGGCCTGAAAAACCTATTCATAAATCACCTTCCAGCTTTATAGCATTTATGTCTCTCGACAGTTGAATATTGACAATGTTAAGCTGAGTTATTGAAGTATCGAGAAAACCCTACATTTAAGACTAAACAACGTCTGCAATGACTAACAGTAACCATGAACACAAGGACGACTGCAGAACCATCAAGTAGGATGGCTATAGTGTGTTGAGGGTACGCACTTCTATCGGTTCAGGGTATGCTTCCCTCGAGTTAGGATGGTTTCTGGCACCGCTTCATTTATTTCCTTTTTCTGTAATGTAAACAGGCTACTCAAACGGAAGCAGGGCCTAACATGATTCCTTACATGGTTAAAAAGTGGTATTGTTATATGGTAGTAGTATCACCGTGCCAGTGCCTTTGATATTATGGAATGTCATATATTTTCAATGGCCAAAAAGAGCAAAAAGATTCATTGAAACGACTATTGTTTTTAAATGCTGTGCTTGAACATGAAATTGAGATTCCGCTCGTTTGGTTCCTTTAAATCTACAGAAGAGAAGCGTCTCTTTACAAACAGGATTGTAGAACAACACTTTTCTCCATCGCCGTCATGTGATCCAAGTGGCAGCCAGATGTATGTGCTATTCGTCCATAGGCAATTTTCTCTCCACTTCTTGCACCGTTTTTCTTACAATTTTTAAGGTTTGCATTTTTTAAGGTGCATAATAACTCACATACATGTCTTTTAAACTAGATCCTCCGACCACAGGTGGTAGTAGTGGTGATAGCAGCAGCTCAGTTTACATTATCGTTGGATGTGTTGTTGGTGGCATCATCCTCATCACCTTGATAGTGGTTGGAGTAATATATATCAAGAGGAAGAAAGCTAAGAGGATAGGTGGTTAGTCCTATTTTTTTCCCTGATGTATTGTCGAATTTTGCGAATTTTTTGGTTTGTTTTCCTATCAGTCATAGATCACGAGGGGTGGCTAATAACAATTGATGATAAAAGTTGCATCAGAGTAAAAGATTCTAGGATGCCCTTTTGCCTCTTCCCTTGCCAATCCATCGCCTGTTTAACTTCTGTTGTCTGTATGACTACTAAAGAAGCAGGTTTTTCATGTTTGAGTTCTTGAAGGTTTCAATAACTCAATGTCAGACATAATTTAACAGTAGCCATTATGTTCAGGAGAAACGGGAACTGGAGACGTGACATGTGCTGCGTAGTTGTACTATATAAAAGAAACTTGAAGCTTTATTCTCCTTTGATTCGTGATACAGAAATATTGTAATTATAAGTTGTCAAGAGAATACTAAGTAGATCTAATGCACATCAGCATTTGTAGAAGTAGCTGTGACGGTCTGAATATCAAATGACGTGCACTGCCCTTAAGGCGGTAAAGCATTTTATGTGGACTTATTACCTGTCTATGGTGTTACTGGCATTATGGCCTACAAGACTTGTTGCTGTATTTTCTGCCAGGAAATAATAGGAAAGAGCTGCCATTTAGAACGTCAGCATTTCTTAGAAATGTAGTTGCAGGAAGGTTCGGAGTTGCCAGCATTATTGAAGCCATTCGACTTGTGCATTGCTAACTGTTACTACCGTAATGGCGTTTACCACCCCAAAAACTGGCACCTTTTTACGAATAACACTTTAGTTGGTTATTTTATCCCAACTAATGCCTTCTTCCACTAATGATTTGCATCCCACAACACTTGTGACACCTGACCCCTTTAAGACCCTTGCTATCTTGTTGGTAGCTGTAATAAGTTTCGAAAAGGATGTTTTGTACTTGTAGTCTAAGATGGGTAAAGTGCCATAAAACATCTCTTGTTAACTCTTTTTTTAAGGATAGAAACTATCATTAGATGAGCTTTTGATCGTTCAGTGTTATCCTTCACAAGCCTCGTAGTTTTCTGTTATGTTATAACTCGATGCAAACAACTTGGAGGGACATTAGGTTGTTAGGCAAAATTCAGAAGATGAATGTATGATACTAGCAGTGCTTATTTTGCAACAGGGTTATTGTATCAACGAAGCACGCCCTAATTTATCCGTGCTTTTTTCTCATCCATTTTAGGACCCAAGGAAGGAAACAGGTAAACTTTTTTATTTGTTATCATTTATGGTAGTTTACTGTCGTCACTTGCAAAAGTTACAATGCCATTGCTGATAAGGTGATAAAGTTTTTAAGATCTACCATGCCATCATCACTAGAAGATGATGCAGCCGGCAGTGTTGCTATTTTCAGTGGTGTTAGAATTACGTAGAACAGCCGATCGTAAGTGGACTATGACGTGGTTTCACTAAGTTACAACGTGCCCTTAGGTTGAACGGTGTCAAATTTCGAGGCTATCACGTGATGCGATAGAGAAAGATACATTGTAGTACACTTGTTTAGTTGAATTTGAATGGACTCTGTAGCTTGAAAAGGTAATGCACAGAATATATGAAAAAGGACTATATGGTGTATGACAAGAATTAACTGGACTACAATGTACCTGGTACTCAGTAAGATTGGAATGGATTGTGATGTTGATCATATTTGTGGAAGCATTCTTAGTTTAGGGGGACTCTCAAACAGGAATTTGTAGGACTAACCGTATGATGTAAGTCAGTGTGTCGTTTCAAGTTGTTTTGCGTCATTTTGGCTAAAATTAATATCATGATATGAACTATTTCACACTGGTTATACCTGAAACAGCCTGAACTACTTGATTCCCGCTATACCTAAAACAACCTAACATATTCATTCCGGTTATACGGTAAACAGTCGCTAGAGCAGTAGCCTTGTGTAATAATATTTTCTACTTTATTAAGTGGCTGAAATTACTTTCTCCAAATCTGCCATTTGGGCCGCGGAGAACAGTTCGCGTGACAGATTTATCCCATTTTTTCTTTTGGATTTGTTAATCACTGAATTATTTTTTTATTCCGTGAGGTAGTCGCTGTCATTCCTTTAGGATAGATCAATAAACAGAGAGGGCATTTTATGTGGAAGTGCTTTGTGTTTGGACAGTATTTAGGATTAGAATAGATATTCATGTAGTTGCTACTTGATGTGAGACTTACTTACGTTATTTTTACGACTTGACGGGATAAATGAAAGGTACCGTTTAATAATGACGGCCTTGTGCATAGTTGAAACTGTTTGTTTGTCACTCGTAAGAATACACTGAATTGCATCGATCATTATGACAAAGATAATTTATACAAAAAAGTGAGCGTCGATATTTGTTTGCTGAAGTACAACATAATATACTACATTGCATCAATGGAAGAAGAAAAAATGGCAAGCACATCGAAAGAAGAACACAAATTTACAAGCGCATCTAAGGAAGAACTTACATTTACAAGTGCATCGAAGGAAGAACACAAATTTACAAGCGCATCTAAGAAAGAACTTATATTTACAAGTGCATCGAAGGAAGAGCAAAAATTTACAAGCGCATCTAAGGGGGAACACAAATTTGCAAGCCCGTCGAAGGAAGAATACAAATTTACAAGTGCATGGAGTTAAGAGCGCCTGCATAGACACGATCAAGTAGAACAAATTTGTCAGCGAAAGTCAGAAAAGACGGATTTTCTTCTTATGCCCTTCTTTCGACACAGACTTGGTTCCAATGACTTCATTACAACCGTTTTCTTTACACTATGGTGGAAAACGATCAAGAGTATAAGTAAGCGTGGAACCATGGCCATACCATGTATACTAAGTGTTTTTTTGACAAAGAAAACCAGTAATATGCCATGCGTTGAAATGTTGAAACATGATATTTTACCACATTAAAAAGGGGGCTCCAACAATGAATGACTTGCTACCAAAAAGTTGGTCAATCGTTTTTGTTAGCCAAAACAGTGAACATTTCGACTTAAGGCCCTAGTGTGTTTATGTTCTTTCCTTAAAGTTGGGTGTGGATCTTGTATTTGGTTTTAAGCTGAAGGAAGAGGAACATTAAAAGGAAAGGGGTATTAATTTAAAAGCATTGCGGTGTCTTGGACAAGGGACTAGCTATCCAGAGTAATCCAATTCTATCCTGGCAAATAAACCTAAGTCGTAGCGGTTTGAGAGAGATACATTGATGGCAGGAAGGGACTCTAATTATGCTGTACATTCATGCGCGTGGGAATACTTAGCCATTTTTTCTGTTATCAATTAGCAACATTACTAAGGTACCAGGACGAAATGCTGATACGAAATGGCCAAATGTAGTGGATAAAGAAAACACCCTCTCGCAGAAAAGCAACCCTTGCTTGAACGTGTCTGTTTAGGAAGCTATAGTTCATGATCGACTTTTTGCACCAGTCATCCACTCTGTAGCCATGAGATAGCTGCATGTAAATAAACGTTCGTGCGAACCTTCAAGTTTCTGTTTTAACCATTATTCTGATGTTCTGTACTTTGAATAATATTCGACGAAGATAGCCTGCTAACAGCAAAATATTTTCCCAATTTCCAGCATTATTTACGTTCTGTGGCACAAACAAACATTTTCACACGGTGTACGTTGTCCTTACTTTATTTCTTCATTCTATTTTTATATACTGTCTTAAAATATCGTGTGACTTACAGCTTGGCAATAAAGCTCTTTTTTTAAATAAGGCACACGTCTTTGTATTTATGTTGATGCTGAACCTAAGGAAAATATTCCGCGCAGGTGACCAATTTCGGGATAAGGGCGCAGCACCATTTAAACTGTTCTAACATGTGTAGGTACCTATGTGGCCTATGGTCTTGCCGTCTGCCTTGCCACCTTCTGCCCTTCAGGCGCTTTCCTGTCTTAGTCGCTGCTTCTTATGCGGAATAGAGCCTAGGCCAACACCCCTAGATCGGCATCTCTCGGCATCAGAGTACTGGTGGCCCTGCATTTTCATCAAGTATGTTAATTTTCTTCAGTGTAAAATGGCTCTGAAAAAATTCATGCCCACTTACAAGCCATGGTTTCTATTACTACGACAAGACAGAACGTTAAATATACTACATTAGATATAGCACTATCGTTAATGTACCGGATGGATTTGTTGGATCTTGGGAAGAGGGGGTTTTACGGAGAATGTCACCCCACTGCTGGTGGATGGTTCTTTTTTCAAGATCGGACGTTCACGTATTACCGCGGTACTTCCTACATGGCCCCTTCTAGCATTGTTACTAATATGAACAAGGTGCCAAGTGTATTTGTTTCAATTTGAACCAGGGATAGAGACACGTTCTGATAACTTTGATAAAAATTGAATTGTCTTGTTTGAGCAGGTCTGAAACTTGTGACCAAAGACACAAGATCATATGGGAAAGCTGTGATCGACCCCCTCCCATATTGTTCCGAAATCCTTATTCTATGATAACAAAACATGGAAGAACTGTAGGCATAACTTTGATGAGATAAAAATGATGTTGATGCCAACACCTTTAGATGACATCATGACCCCAGAATTCTGTTCTTTCGTTTGGAAATAGTGTGAAAAGCAGTTGTAGTTTTACGATATTTTAACAGGATTTAGGATAAAAGTAATACTATTTCTATAGAAACTTCTGCTAAACAAGTATAAACAAATGCTAGTGGTTAACAGCCTATAGTAGGTAAGATCGGCCTTCATTTTAGTTGCATTTCTCGTACTTTTTTTAATACACAATAATACGTCATAAATATTTTATGTTTATGTTGGGAGCATCCCCCCGCCAGTTTTGCCATAGATTTGTCAATTGCATGCAATGGATAGATTCTGTTCATTTAAACCTGGTTCCCTGGCCCCACTTTGAGCATCTTTACTACGGGCCTGTTAAGTACAAAACAAATAACGTCTTGAAGGCGTGTCGCAGAAAGAAGTCCATTCACTATACGTAAGCCATTGTATACCAAAACGTTTGACACACCCTCGGCAAACGAAGCAAATATAATAAGGCATGATAGATTTGAGGACAAGTTACAAGATTTCTGATTACTTTACAGTGTGCTCCTGCCATTCAAATTGTACATCATTCAAATTGAGGTAGTGGTCTCAGAGCCCCTTAATATGAACAGTTATCAAGGTTATTACTAGATATTGATAATTTAAAGAAACTCGTCTGACAGGCTCCTAAGAATGCTCCAAAGAGAGGGCAGAGTGTTCTTATAAAAAAGTATATTTTATTTGCCAAATACGTCACAAAGACGATTTGAAAGGTCTACAAAAGATTTTAAAAATGTAAACTATTTTGATCACCGTTGTATATGGTTAGCAACTTCATTTTATGGCTTGACCACCTGTAATGCGTCTCTTTCAAGCATCCAAGTCGTCTGCTAGTTAAAATTGGCTAACAGTTACTGTTTTGATGGGCTCATGATCTAGCGATCGTTGAAATTTTTCCTTAACTGTATTGGAAATGCGTTGCTTCCTGTGTCCTTCTTTTTGCCCATGACAAATGGGTGTCTTGTTGCGAGAGGGGGATGCAGATCGTTAGGTGCTGTTCAGTAGATCTTTGTGACTTTGTAAGCATAGTATGAATGTTGAGGAAAATGTGACAGAAAAGGTAAGGAGGCAGAAAGCCCATGTGATGTAAAAACTGGAATACCACCAGCATTATCTGCTGGGCGCCATTGCTGTCCATCCAGTAGATAAAAAGTAACAGTGACAGGCCTGAGCCGCTGTGTAAATATCGATTGGAAAGGTGCATGGCAGTTTATATTTATAGTCTGTTGAAGCAGCGCGATAAGTTGATCAGTTTCTATAATCTGTACTGGAGTATGGGCCAATGACAATGACATCAATGAATCATTTCTGTGCAGTACTGTAGCATATGCCTAAAAGATAATATTGTAGTACCGTATTAGGAAATATATTATGAAAAGTGTCTGGTACAATTCTGAAGTAAGGCTGTGTCATCCTGCTTTGAAAAGGTGTGCCAAATTTGGCATGCCATCATAGGGCACTTCCCAAACTTGTATTTTTCCATTCGAAACGTAGAAACTGTGTTGGGCGTATACAGGATGAAACCAATCTAAGCAACGGATATTTATTAAACAACAAGAATACTTGTCTGTCAAGTATTTTTTGGACATCATCTCAGGAAAGAACTCGTGGCTTATCTATCTATCACGTGACTGACTTTCCAAAGGGCCAGCAGCAGATCTTGAGCGGATTGAGTTCACAGTAAATGATGTGGAGCCGTCATAAGAAACGTTATTACCAACCTTACGTTAGGGTCAAGTTAATAACCTTAAAACTATCATGACTAGGCTGCTTTTTAGTTAATTGCTTTTCACGTTGCTTAGGTATGCTTTTAAAAACAGTGATAACGTAAGTACATACATATAAATGCATACAGATGTAAGGAGAAGTGAATATTTAAAAGTATTTATTTTCCGTTCACCAGCTTAATGACGTTTTTCTCTTGGCTTTTAGGATATGTAACTGCATTTAACTGGAGCAAAATAGTCTAAGAGGGCCATTATGCAGTTTTACTGACTCAATATCCTAAAACTTTTCAATTGTGAACTTAACGATAATAATTGCCACTCAAGTGTAGACGCAGTCGTTAACTGTAGGCCAACTTGTGAATAAGAAGGCACCAATTCGCTTGATCACCATTTTCTTAAAACACTGGTGACAACTGATAGTTACGTCAGAGTATGACACAAGCCTTGTAAATAGCTGTTAAACCACTTCATCTGGTTTGTAATGGCAAGGGTGGGCCGTCGGTTGTAATGCCACGTCACTGCAGATTTGAAATTTATTCGCTCGTTAATTATCTTAATTTGTAAATCTGTAGCATGTTTTAATAACGATATGATTAATGTGTCGTGTGCAGGGTATCTTCAACATAGTGTATCATGCCCTCCGTTAAATACTGGAAGGATAATGTAACGTAAGTACTTATATGCGTTGTTGATTCTAATGGTTTTCAAATAAAATTTAACAAATAATTTTGAGTATGTAAGTACCAGAGTACCATGTAATTGTTGTTTTTAACATAAGCAAAACATGTTAGGTCCGTGCTATGTAAACAATACCGCCATAAACATCTTAATATTACATTCACCTGTATCTATATATACGTTACCCCCATAAACATTTGATACCTGTTTTCATGTAAACACTACTATCGCATAGATGCGTTTCAGACACGTACACGTAATCATTACTGCCGTTGTTTTCATACTCACAATGTGTATAAGGAACACGATTTTGAAGACTAACCGAAAACCTGGCTTGATCTAAGGGCTGGACAACTTTCTTGGATTTCTGTTGGCCGCTTAATTGTGTTGGCGAGGAAAGAGAAATTCCAGGATCTCACGGTTCAGATAAGTTTAAAAGTTCGTCATTCTTAACACTGTTACACTGAAAGTAATGGAAAGATGCGGCAAACGCTTCCAAGGGCGTAGACAGCCATTTTTGTTGGTCCCTAGTATACTTTGTTTCAAAGGTTTGTATGGAGACATTTGTAAACGCCAGGGGCACGTGCCCCTAGGCCCCCTTGGCTACGGGACTAAACGCACCAATTATTTATGCCGTCTTTAACCAGACTTTCAGCTGACCGAATTCTACATTTTACAACTAATATCAAGAGTTCATCGTGAAACGTGCCATTCTTGAAAGTTAATGCTAATTCCGCATCTAAAGTTACAAAAAACTTTGTTTCGTACCCTTAAATTGCATTGAAAAATAAAGTTTAGTTTGCAGTGTTAAATGGATCATGTACAGCAATCTCATACATGCATGACGACGGTGATTATGATTCCGAAGCATCGTAGTCGTTTCTTTAGACAAGAGTCTAAATTGTGAATAGAAACTGATGTCTGATCTTAATCGTAGCTTATACTCGAAGCGTGGTATAAAAAGTTTCTCAATTGCGTTGCTAACCACGGCGTAAAGAGGCAGTTCCTCCAATCTATTAACATCAAATTAAAATTGAATCTAAGGAAGGTTTTTAAAAACGGAGCGTCGTCCTGTTTATATCTGGGCGTTTCCCGTCGATCCGAACATCGAGCTTTTACCTCCTAATCACAAACAATTGACGTAGGATTAATGATAGGCAGTTGTGGTTATATCAGATAATATTTTACGAAGATTCCCAACCGAAGGGATGAGATCTAAAAAACATACCCCCGCTGATATGCTTTGTTGATACCCAAGGTGGTCGTTTCCATATTTAGCGACGGGTTCCCGTTGTAAGAATATAACACCCCTTATACTGTCGGTACTGGTAGCAGACTGGGATTTTAAGGGTCAACAACATGAAATTAAACATGAAGCCGTTACTATGACATTGCCTTTTGTTGTTATTCTGAGGAAGTTATTTTAAGTCAAACATGTCTAGTGGTACGTAACCTTAAATATACGCCATCTGGTTGTCAGATAAATGACGTTCTTCTCTGCAGTTGTCGCACTTGCTATGTCGTGTAAGCTTGGTCTATTATCTTGTAAGCTATTCGTTAAATTCCATCTAAATTCATACCGACGAACCCAAGCATGTAAGTTTCAGAAACTATCATTTGTAAACTCCAGTTTAATTATTGTAACCGTCAATGTTTTCAAAGTCAGTAACTTACTCAGCCCGTTTTTTTAAATTATTTTTATTTACATGTTTGGGCACTATCTTCATGTAGTTTCGTTTGATTTTTTAACTTAGGAGTGGTATAAGCCAAAAAAGTATGTTAGAATACATGTGACGTCACGTATTGATTTTCTTTGCAACTTTACCACGTTCCTATATTTGACTGCTTTCTGTTGTCATTTGTCTTGTCGGAAATCGTTTTCTCGCGGCGTATATCTATCTGTATCTTCCATCTGGCGTAATCCTGGAAAAAGATACTATTGTATTGTTAGTACTTTAAGCGTACCGTGGACTCACGTTTGTTCGAGCTGTGGTCGGTAGCGCTTGGTTGTTCGGACTCGTGGATTACCGTCGGGGATCTGTAGCGCTCGACAGCTTTATGGTGTGAAGGATTTCTTTTAAGGGTTCACACATTTTTGAATGGTGTATAATGCTACGATAACAGAGGGACCACTAGCAGACACAGGTAGCTAGATGCTCTAATATGGAAGATCAAGAATTTTGAGCTATCACCACTTTTCAACAACTTTCTCACAGCTCTCTTAGTTCAGAGGTACAAAATAGATTCCGCTCGATATCGAAGCAAGATTTCGAGTGGGAATGTTGTCCTGTATACAAGAGAGTGACTCAACAATTCTGCATGCATGGACGTTTATGTGAAGGCAGGACTTTTATTTCTGGGATCGTCGATTGGCCGTATTAAAGTAATACATATTGTATTCTTTGTACCTTTAATACAGGCGGTCTTATCTTTTTTGTTTATTTAGCCGATCCCGAATACCTTGTACTCGCGTCTGTGTCTCGCACAGATATTCCGGCTATCCAATTGAGCGGTCTTTTGAAATCGAAAGATATCCAGTCTTGAATATTCGAAGGGATTGGACGCATTGCCGTTTTTCCGAACTTATGTGAAAATTAAAATATTGATGAGATTGACCTAGGGTTACTAATAGTCTTTTGCTCAGCACGTTGTCTCTTTTATGCAGTCCATCCGTGCCGGTGCTGATTATCGCGGCCTACGATTCCAAATTTGCTCTCTTTAAAGTGCGTCGTTAAAACGATTGCATGTTTCATGTCCTTTTGTGAAATGCCAGACTTTATTACATCTTCACTTCATGTATTCTTTTAAAGTCGTAGAGAGTAAGTGGCTAATTTCGTTGTTTTTCTCCTTCACATTAGCATACTTTGGTTCCCTGTTGCCACGAATCACTAACTAGTTTATGATACTGTTTAATCTCAAGTTATCTAGGAGGAGCAAGCTCATGGGTGTGCTATGGTACTAACAGTATTATAGGCGTTGCCAAAGCAACCTGTTATTACTTAATACCTCAAATGTGTGGTTAATAGCTACCCAGTTTATAAGATATTTAGCTGATGTTAGCGATCCCGATTTACTTGCCTTAAGCAGCTCTAGCAATAAGCCGACCCACAGTTTTGAATTGGAAAACTCAATTTTATTCATTCTTGTTTACCAATAGTTACAACCTTCAAATTGGCTTGTAAAAAGTCAGGGAATATATTGATCTTAAGGAGAAGTAGAGGAGAAGGGTTAGATTTATGGCAGGATCAGCAGGCCATGCACCTTGCATTGAAGCGATCATTTCGCACGTGCACATATGATTCCAGTGTGGTATGGACGCTTTAAGCAAATGGTCGGCTGATATCTGTAATTATATCTTTGAAAGCAAGTCGGTGCATATTGTATGATTGACGTGACACTGTACCCTTGCCACTATCTTATCATTGTGTTGGTAATGCAACGTAGCTGATCAATTGTTTACAAGAGAGGGGGGAAACTGTAGTAGTATGTCGTGGAAGGTAGTTCTATTGACTGTGAAAGGATTGCAACTTCTTTATTTACTATCAGCTTCTTATTTTCGATAAGACAGTTTAAGTCTTTTGAAGATATTATTTAATTTAAAGAAAATAGGTTTGGTGTAACGCTTGGAAATAAATAGTGCAAAATATATCAGGAAACACGCACTATTGATAAGATTTTTAAACTTAATCCAGAACCCCTAAATTGTCTTATTCGATTGTAAAAGCGGCCGCCGTTGTTCACCACAAATTGATACGATAAATGCAAATAGGTGTTTAAGGAGAGTGTAAGAGTACGCGGTTTTTACTCTAGCAGTTTGAGTTTCTATAAGTCGCACTGTTACCGCGTAGAAATGCTTATTTATAAGTTCCCTCAAGAAGCCCGTGATATAGTTGTACATGTATTCACCCCGAGACAGCAAGGGATGCGGGGTGTAACTGGAATTTTGTTAGTGAAACGTATTGTCAGCAATGGAATTATTGTCTAACAAGTACAATCACTAATATATTACAATGAGGCCAGGTATGTGTGTAACCTTTTATTGAAATCATGTTTTTAGGCCCGCTGCTGATGCCCGCTATACGGCAGAGCGACCAAATAAGGTGAGTGATAAGATTGTTTACATTTTGCTCTGTGAATTGTTTTCCACGAACTATGTTGTTTGAGTATTTTAGAGAAGAGAGGATTTGAAGTGATAAGTTAGATGTTAACGATATAAAAAAAGATGTTGATATCCTCCGATGGAGTATTGGGACCTATTGTTGCGACTAGAGAAAGAAACCATGTTATCATCGGGGCTGACCTGGATGATTTTGTAAAGCACATGCCACGAATACGTGGGTCACGGGCGGGAATCTTGTCGGTGATATATTTTTTTATTTTTGAGGATTCATGTGATCTTTTAGGATTGCTGTTGCCTTATTTTCTTCTTCATATCTATCTTCTGGCTTAGCGAGGCCATAGCAGGTCTAAGATTGTGGCGTACTTAATGGCTAGAATTCCATTCTCATCACGCCACTTTTAATGGCGCGTATTATACTCTGAAAATACCACATTGAAGGCTAACATCGAAGCCCCGGCTAGGACAGACAGTCGAAGATATAAAGGGCTTTGCTTGTAGTAGTAACTATACGAGGCAGGTAAGGAAGACATGCGAGAACGGAAGTAAGGGCGATGCATCATTTACAGGTAAAGCGTGCTGTTGTTGTATGCGTTATATGCTACTTGAAATACTGCGTCAGAGATGTCCAAACGAAGAAACGCCATCCGTTATTTATCATGCTTTGCAGACCGGAACAACTTAATTGTAAACCAAAGCATTGTTTTGTTCCGTAACGCAGTCTTAACATTAACTAGACACCCCTTCCCTTGTCACCAAAAGCACTGTAGACTTAATTATTCAAGAACAACAGGTCACTTAACCTCCCCATTCCAAAGCACCCCACCTCGTCTCCTCATGCCTAGGTTATAAATCTATGGCCTGTAGTTTTGTCTGATTTCTGGTTACCGTAATATTTTTCTGTTGGTATCCTAGCAGAGCGAATATGCTTCCGTGGACGTAGATCCTTATCAAACAGACAACCATTTGTACGCTGAGGCTCGTCAACAAGTTGTTTATGGAAAGTTAGGTGCCGGTGGTGGCCGAACTGGACCTCGAGTAAGTAAACCGACGGAGTCAAACTATGCGGATATTAAATTAGACGATCAAGGCTATCCAGCAGTTGGACCCACTGCCACGTCATATGGCGGAGCAATAATCAGCGATGAGCAGATTGTATAGAGTTTGCACATCAGCAACAAATCGAAGGAACGAGGTAACAGCTTCGGTTAAGCCTGAGATGGCCCTTTGCACATGCTGATGCTGCAGTATGTTATTATTGTGTAATCCAGCGGCAGACTCGAAACTTGCTCATGTTATCAAGATCCCGCCCTACAAGGAATACGGAATATTTTATTGATGAACTTGTGTTGGCAATCATAACCCAGCGGTGATCCGGAACGATTGCTTTATATAAATAAAAATTGAATCTGAAGCAAGGTAAAACTAAGTTGCTATTGATTGCCACGGGTTTACATATTATGTTTTTATGGAAGAATCATTGTATGGCTATGATGTAATATGCATAACAGGGTTTGCAGATATTCATTTTGTACATTTTGGTTTCTCAAGCGACACGAGAAGCTTTTACATTCCCTGTTTTTATTGTAAGTCGAACAATTTTGATGTATTGCATATTTTGTATGTTAGTTGGTCTTTAATAATGTCAACGGTGAGTCAGAGATTAGCAGTGTTCTGTTTAGAAGACTGGAATCCACCTCTACAATCCTTATCAAGAACTTTGTATAGATCTGATGCAAGTGCAATGCAAACATCAAGGACAAATGTTTAAATTGATAAAGAGATAAGCGTACAAAAGAATAGAAAGGAGGTGATGGATTGGCAGAAGATGTGCACGTTGCTAAATAGGGATATATTGCACATTGTAAAATCAATAAATAAATGTAGAATAAGAAAGAGAAAACGGAAGTGATTGACAAAAAGGGAAACAGATCAAAGAAAAATTGAACAAAAAACAAAGGGGAAGAGACGGAGTAGGAAGTAGCAGCTTTGTTATAATTGCCATACGTTGTGGGCGCTCATCAAACCAATAGCAATAGTACCATTTCCTGACACACCATTACATTATTTTGTAACTTTTGTCAATTTTTGACCCTAGCTCGTTTTAGACACGCTTTTACATTTGTCTTTATGCATTGGTAAGATATTGATTTAAGGCTCACGTGTATATAGTTAAATAGTGAATGTAATTTTTTTGCATCTATTTACTTGAAAATGCGTCACTTGTTAATTTTAAACTATCGTCTGAGTCGCCAGGAAATGTTATTTATACTGTCGGCAATAGTTCAACAGTTTCTAGGTAGCCTAAGGGTTGACGTTCATGAGGAAGCGTCACTGCCGTTAAAGGCCTTGCATCACTACGGTAACTAAGGACCCGGCATAATTGCGGCTTGGCGACTACCCGAATACGTCAAAGTAAATTCGGTGGTAACGATTGAAGATATACCTGCAGGATCAAGTGATTTAACCTATTGACGCTATAAAGAAACCTGCATCTCGGTCCTCTGATACCTCATTGCCTCGTTGCAGCGTCAGTTACCTATATTGATGTTGAAATGACTTGTTCGTTATATATACCAGTATTTTAGTTGTGAAATCCAGCTCTTTTCAACAATGTTGTTGCCCATTCATATTTACAAGTGTGATTAATTCTGTTTATTTATGGCCTTATTTCCCTTATCATAAAGTCCTCAAAATAGTGGTTCAGGATAGGTCATGAACCTTAAAACCCCATAGACACGGTGCAATATGTTGTATCAGCATGTTCAACACAACTCGTTCTGAGGACCATGTGCTGTTGTACAATTGGGTTTCACAAGACACATTTTTAAAAATATATGTTAGGGAGACTTGGGACAACTGAAACTCGGGCATTTCGCCCATTCCCGTCTTAAAACGTCTGTAAAATATTGTAAATTTTTTCTTGCCTTCCCTTCCTCCCTCTCGTATGACCCTCATAAATACATCGTCCCTTGGCTGATTTACCACAACATGTTGGGAGAAATAGAACCAGTTCTATTCTAAAATTTGTTCTATCAACATGTTGCGTGCAACTAATGTTGTAGAACTTGGTTTGTTTACACGATGCAACATACTGGGCGCAACATGTTGTATCGACATGTTGCACTGTGTATACGGGGCTTAACTTATGCGGTGAAGTCACGATTTAAAGGCTATGGAACGCACCAAGGTATTGTGATAGACAAATGCTACCAGATGGCACACCATTACTGTTATCTCTCCGTTGCAGCAGAACTCTCTAAAAGTCCAGTCTTTCTTTTGGCATAGCTGGGAACAAATTGCTACGTTAATCTTACAGTTTAGAGAGAAATTTTTGGCAGTTGCCAAATGAGGAAACGTCATTGCAGTGAGGATATTCACCCTTGCCCCACCATTTCGATAAATTCGAGTAAGTATTGCAGTCTACCTTATTTTCATTCTAGTTATTATCTTACATAATATCGACCCGCAGATGGTCGAGAATCGATCATAAGCATGATGTGGCAACACACGGTGAGCGTAAGAGGAATTGCAACTTTTAGTTTTGTTTTTGTATTCAGAGAGGGGTCGATCTGTAGTCGAACTGAATGCAGAGAGTTTTTTTTTTCTAAAACTACCACATTCTGTTGAACGACAAAACGCAAATAAAAATATTATCTTTCAGGGTGGTGGGGCGATTTCTCAATGGGAGAAAAACAAAGCAACATTTAGGATGGTTTTTATCTTTGTCACCAATATCTATTGCTGTAAATTATAACTTCATGAGGGACCATCCTCTTATTACATGGTGGTTCACAAGATTTAACTTTTCTTTAATAAGAAAAGATTTATCGTTACTGAACTGTTGAATGGTGAACAGAAGTCCTATTTACGACACTATTGGTTCTCTCAAAAAGGTACCCGAGTGTCAGTGAGCCGGACGCTTTCTAATGTACACAGCCGTATTTTACGCGCTCTTTATTTACGATGTCTACTGTCAAAATCCTGGATTCTTCCTGAATCTTGATTTAACTCCCGTAAAGATTGGAAAGTGCGCCAAGACAAGATATGCTTTTATAAAATGGTGAGCTTAGGACGACAGTGCTGGAATTGGCTGGGTTAGTGAACGGAGCATGTTGTTGATATAATGGTCTCGATTACCATGTTGACAAACGAATTGGGTGTTGGACCCGGCTTTTTTGATTCAGTTTCGTTCTTGAAGGTTTATAGTACTTCAGATGTTAATATGTTAGCAAAAAATTCCGTGCCTAGCTTGTCGCAAATGAGGTCCTCTTGTGGCAATTCTGTTTGGAGCCTGTACCTAGTTAATGGGTAGTCGGGGACT
Source organism: Carybdea cf. marsupialis auct. non (Linnaeus, 1758) (assembly GCA_010016065.2). Taxonomy (NCBI): domain Eukaryota; kingdom Metazoa; phylum Cnidaria; class Cubozoa; order Carybdeida; family Carybdeidae; genus Carybdea; species Carybdea cf. marsupialis auct. non (Linnaeus, 1758). The sequence goes on from JAAAKL020006285.1 coordinate 17,575, forward strand.
TCTAACTTAAAGGAGTTCTCTCATTTAGACGAGATACCCATTTCGTTCAAAGGTACTATTGCCATCTGCTTTTCTTTTCGCTTGTCAAGACTTAGCTTGAATGCAAACTGTGCACATTCAATAAACTATATAGACCTAATGTCACCTTAAAACGTAAGATCTTGCATTGTGGGGGTGTCTATCACTACCTTTGCTGATTTAGGTAGGTTGAGATATCGGAAGTGTAGGCGCACGAGTCTCAAGAGAACGTACCCAGTAATAGGTTCAAAAGGGGGCCCTAAATTATATTTTACATTTAGTAGATTACCCAACTATCTGTTATTTATTAGTTAACCCGATTGATGTTTTACTGCTGCTTATCAGGGGCTTAACTTGTGAGACATTTACGCTTGGTACATGAATTTATAGGGACACCAACGCATACTTTGGCATCAGTAGATTTGTAATATCGATAAAAGGTGGCCGTTGTGTGAATGGTAACATATCTACGGGCACAACTGTTAAGAATGGTAACATATCTATGGATACAACTGTTACGACACGGACTGTTTTGGTTCTGTCTTGATCTACGATTGTTCTTGAAGAGACTGCAGATAAGGAAAGTTGAGAGATTCTATCAGTTATGT
>JAAAKL020006286.1:0-18196 GCA_010016065.2 Carybdea cf. marsupialis auct. non (Linnaeus, 1758)
TCATTGTATTGTAATTCTCTACCGATGTAAGATCAACTGACGAGTATCGGCGAAAAGCTTCTTGATCAAAATGAGTTTCCTGTTTAATTGTGTCTTCAAGTTCTGTAGTACCAAGAATATGTTCTACTCTTTAATCTGCCTTGGAAAGGTTGAATATATTGCTACAATCCTACGAAATGATCCTAAAAGATGTGTCCAATTATGCGACCCCTTTTACCTTCATTTATTGAAATACTTTACCAGGTTGTTTCCGGCCAAAAGTAATCGATTTATATTGTTCATCACTGTTATGGTATGTTCTATTTGCAAATTGAGTTGTTTCTACTCTATCAAGGAAGACAACTATCATGTGCTTAACACTCAATCCATCTACTCAATCTCATGTAAAAACAGTGATAGAGACACCAAGATGTGATGAGCCTTACAGTATTACCAAAGCTGTCACAGTATTGACAGATATAGTTCAATCTAGAAACATGACACAACACTAATATCATAAAGAAAAGGGCTCAAATGCAAGCCGCTGTGACTAGATGATGTCGACAACTATGACCTCGCCAATAAGAGTCTTCCTTCAAGAGAATTGACGAATGTGGTTGAAAATGTCAGAATGTAAGGCGCAGTATTGATAAATTTCAGGACTATTTTTACTAGGTACACACGTTTCAAAAATTAATAGCCCCCTCCTTCCTATACTGGTACCTTAACTTTGAAAGCTCACTTATACAAAAGCGTCTTAAATTTTAAAAAAGTAACTAGAAGTGTGGGTCCTCGAGTTCAACTATATCATAGAAATTAGAAGCACGACTGACTCCGCAAGTGCCTCAGTAATTCTTTTTCAACAGTCATAACACCATTTTTGAGAAACTATTATTACTCTGGCCAATTTTAATTTGATAAATTTTCAGGAAAATCCAACTTTTACCTAAGCAAAGTGGGAGTCCACCCAACCTTCCACCCCCATCCTCGGAAAAAGTGCCCAGTAAACCTAAGTTTGCTGGCAGTATGCAAAATACTATGATCGGTGTAGCCATCCCCTGTCAACACATTTCTGTCAACCACGACCAACAGGAAACGCAGATAAAAGAATTTATCAAATTGGTCACTTGCATAAATGCACTAAAAAGAATTATATATTGATGGTTTATTAGACTTTCTACCTACTTTTTAAGATTCCACTTCAAGCTTATCATTTTAAGTTTCGATGGAAAATCTCTCTCATACAGCGAATAACTAAGTAAATCGTGAACGATGCCACTCAGTGTCGTAATAGCTAGAAATTCTTTATCGTTTATGCACCAAAAATTCATCTTTAGTCAATTGTTTCAGCTTCGATGGGAAAAGAACTGCATTGTTGCATGATTGAAGAAACAAATTCCCTCAGACGTTTTCCATGACAACAAATCTAACAGGCTTCGTAGCATGCATTTGCTGGGATCTTTACGTGTCGAGTTACGATCACATCAAATGAAGCTAGCAGGAGACTTGCTGAAAGATAAAGGCCCCTTTAGATCACGAGAGAGAACGTATCGTCTTGATTTAATGATAAAGAGAAAGTAAACCAAAAATATCAGGAAAAAGGATGCAAGCAGACGGAAACTGAAAGCCAATATTTCCTGGATTTATACAATGGAATCTTAGTGAAAAAGCTGCGTATATTAATACAGTTTTGAAAATTAGAACGCATGCACTGTATGGTTGGATTCAATGACGCCAACCCCCCTTCTAAAGCGATGTTTTCCACTTCAACATTTGTGATTTCTCTTTGGGTATTCTCCTTGAGGATTTCCTCTTTAAAGGTTTCTCTATTGGGGACCATTTGGTACTTTTCTGCAGTTTGATAAATCTTTGTGATATCAGAGACTATGAAACTTTCATGGTCATAGTTTCATAATCTTTGGTTGCATTGTCTTAGTTATTTTAACTAGTCGGTTCTAGAAGGCCTTGAAAATGATCTAAGAAATATAGAAAGGTCAGAATGGAGATATCATGTTTAGCAATTACTTCGCTATTACAGGCACGTCACTGGCTTTTAAAGTAGTGCAAAAGTTTGTGTATCTCCTTGCACACCTCTAGTTTATAAAAATAGTTTGTTAAGAAAGAAATATGGGAATAGAAGAATGGTTAGAATGTAGTATTAGAAGTGACATCGTTCGGCACCCCTCTGGGCCAAGTTATACCTGAAGTACTTATTTACCCGATTAGTAAATGATCGAAATTGTTAGAAATTCGTAAAAATACAGAAAACGTAGTTCTTTTTGAGCTACTTGAAAAAAAAAGCTTTCCTTTGCTATTATTCTACTGAAAGACACAGCCTTAAAATCTCTTACTACTACTAAGCAGTCATAGCTAGGAAGGCCCAACATTGTGCCTTGAGCCTCGTTTCGATTCAGCTGCTAGTCGAAAGTGGTATCTCAGTCCAGAACAACCTGATACTCGTGGCCCAATTTGCAGGGCCTCTTATCACCTATGATTTCGGGTGATCTCGAATCATCGTAACACCTCTGGTTTGGAGCGATCTCGAGGATAGTCGATGCAAAATCCCCTTCTCTAGATCTTTGCGACGTAGGAAAGCACTGGGTTTTCAGTTTCACGGTCTCCAGCAATTTTGTAACGCCGAAATCATTTCTCTTTAGACCTTCCCATTACCCTTTCCCGTTTCAATACCTCTCGTAGAGATAAAAAAGATCATCAAAATAGAGTTCATCAGTTCCCATAAGGTGAAATAATTACAAATCTTAAATATGAAAAGTTAATGAGTTGGAAAAACTTGCAAATTGCATTAAGCAACGGGTTATCTTGCTAAAAATGCAAGGAACAGGGAGCTGTGATCTGAGTCTGACAAAACGTTTACTAAATAGAAGTATACATGCTGTCACAAGAATTCCCGATCTCCTGTAAGTTGTGTGAAGAAAGATTTATAAAGCATTCTTGTTAAAAATTCATATTCAGACAGTTTCTTGGCTTAACTAAAAGCCCTTGTCAACCGTTGGGTCAAGAACATTAGTTCAGGTGTCAATCGCCAGATTTCTTCAAGGATTTCAGTTAAGATAACTGAAATAAAGGGCGTAAGGATATGAAAGGTTTAGATGACTCGTTCTGGAAAAGAGATTATGAAGTTAAAGGGTAAGATTGATAGAAGTCGATTGCACTGTCGTATGGGATTACATAATGGAGATCAAGTGCATGGTATCGGAGATGGTTACCTAGTATAACGAGCTAGCACACGCAGAACTATTTGCAAAAGATGCCGTAGAAGCCTATAGTATGCACGGTAAATACAAACAAATGTTACGCGTATTAACATACGCTTAAAAAAAGGAATAGAAATTTGAAGTGTTATTGATTTCAATTAATCTATTGAGCACTATAAATAACTTGTGCAACAAGTATAAGTTGATCAATTATTGAAACCAAGATAATAATGTTAAATGTAAGGAATCGATCATTTCACCTCTGCTTTTACAAAATTTGGAAGTATTATCAAACAAGAGATAGAAGTTGCGTAAAATAAAAGCTCTGAGTCTCGGGGTTTGGTTATGATTACAAATCTGCCTGGTCTAAATTTCTTTGTGAAGCAAGGACGTAGCTGGGTATTTGTAAATGGGGAGTTGATTGTTGAAGCATCAGCACTCTTTTGGAGGCATCACTTAGTACCCTTTATTTTCAGTTTTAACTGGAGGTAAAACTGCATTGTAAATATCATTGCTAGGAATTACCTTCTGTAGGCACGTGTCTGTTGTGCAGTAAATTAACTTCTTCTGTGCTATAAAAACTAAGTAAATCTGCAGCGGCTGTAACCTTTGCAAAATAAAATACAATAAAGCTTTCATACTTAACTTTCATACTCAGACGTACACAATTAGGTTTTTAAGTGAGCTCTAACTAATGACCTCCAGCTGACTGTTTCTGCATGAGCCTACATAAAACTGTTCAGCTTACAAATATAAGTCTCCCATGGAGTGACCATGTAAGACAATTCACTTCATACAAACCAAAATAGAACGTTCCTATATACTTGGAGCGTTTTTAAATCAAAATTTTTAAGAAACGGCAATGGCATGCGTTAAAATAGCACAAATCAAGTGTCTCTTGATTAATAACTCTGTTTCGAAGTCATTTCGATACATTGGATTTTGCCAATTTTTGGCCAATGAAATAAGCCTTTAGGCTCATGAAACTTTCCATTTAAATCATGTTTTTAGACAGAAAGATGCAGAAGCAGACAGGAATTATAGACATGCAAAAACTGCTTATGAGGCATCTTTTATTGTGCATTGTAGAAAAACATGGCACACTTCGAGAATAATACCGATTTTTGGAGCATTCATAGATCACCAATCTCATTAGTATGTCTTTAAAATGGAATAGCCTGTCCAATCTGATTTCATTCTTAAAAAAGAAGACAATCAATTCACACGAATAAAATCAAGAGTGATCCAAGATAAAGGAGATCAATCTCATATTGACGTATACTGCAACAGTTAATCATACCTCATTTAGATCTCTGAGAAGGCTGAGCACATCTTATGCGGAATGGAATCTAATCCGTCAGAATTTAATCCCTGTAGCATTTGCCGTTATCTACGTCTTTTCAAGTTTACAGATATCAACTGTATTGTACATTGTTCTGTTACTAAAGACATAATAAATTGAGCAGATCCCTCAACCAATCAAATTGTCGATTATTCACAGGTACAAATCGCTTTAAGAGTCATTTAATACAAGGACGCCGAATTTTTATTTCTCACGTAGTTTGTAGAGGTATAATTGCTTTAGAACGGGAGTCCTGGTGGCACTTAATTGATAAAACAAAATTGTCATGAAATGATGTTTCCTCTGAATGGTGAATACGAACATATCCTTCAAACCCTAGAACTACTCTTTGGCAGCTCATCGTTACCCTCCCTGCTTATTGGATTTTATAAATGCTTCATACCTGGCTTATTCCAACCTCCTGGCTAATACATGCCCAATAGTAGGCCTACGCCGTATTGTAAGGCATAAGCAAATTGTGAAAAATTCTAAAAGATAGTACCTTATCTGCTTGTGAAAGAAAGTTTTGGTGCGGCTAATGACCTCATAAACTCTTTGAGAATGCAATAATAAGAATAAATAAATCAGAAAGAACATTTTTAACAACAGCAATTCACTAAGTATTGAGTAGAGGTCATTGTTGGACGTCATAAGAAGGTTTTTTCGTAAACACAGTTGTAAGTGCTTCACATGGAGATGATACATTTACATGACAATACCAAATAAGGCATGATTACGACACAAACATGTATCCCATCTACCTCCCCCCTTTTATACTAGATAGACCTCATAATATGCAGGCCTTTACTTTAGCCATTTTTGCGGGGTGAACTCTCCTTGAAACGGATAAGGCTGGTGCCCAAATACATGGAACTGTCAACGGAGCATAGAGCACTTAAAGAGTGGATGATCTTCCTGACGTTACCAACGAACCTTCGGAGAATCTTTATGACAAGGAAGTTATCCACTACACTATGGCAGTACAAATCTCATATCCTTCAGTATGAGAGTATTTCACCTTCTATTTATCTTAAAGTAACCAAGGTAGATGTACTGATAATAAGTACTTGGCATTGATCCAATAATACAAACAATGTTGTGTATTCTACATATCTTAAAACATCCTTCCTTTTTGAGGTATACTTGGAACAGAATTTGGATATGTATTACTGTATGTATGTATATTTAAAACGCATTGATTGCTAAATCATTGTCAGTAAAATGTTTCTGCTGTTGCGAGGTCTCAAACTTACACATTTTTATCTAAACAAATTATCAACACATTTTAGCTCTATGAATTATCAAGATATAAAACCGATACTCTTACAGACATGCACGGGAAATTCCACCAGAGAACTGGAAACCTGTTGTTAAAATACTATTCTTTATCCAAGATCCCATGACTCATTTCCTGTTTGTTTTTGTAATCAGGCTTTGAAGTTCGATGAGGCAAGTCTATTACGTTCTGTTGTAAAGTGTCTAATTTGTATTATAGCAACAGTCGTTGTTTATCTTACATAGTTGACGGAATGGTAATATGTATCTTACAGTTTACTAATTAACTTCGTTGTGGATGTGTCATTATGTTGTAGATGTTATAGATTGTAACACTTTTACTCCTGCGGCCCTTTTCTGATCTAGGACAAATCTGTTTCTGGAACAGTGCAGGTGAATTGGATGTAAAATGGCTTTTTGCACTTCATACTCCGTCTCAAAAAATTTCTCCGTCCTTGAAAATTACCGTCAGTTCCCTTTATAAAAAATTTGGCACATAGACAAATGACAAACAACGATGGTAACATTTGCAACAAATATACGTGCCTCAAAAGGATGGTATGGCGTATCCAGCGAATCAATGCCCCTCTTTTGCTCCCTAGACAAAAATTTTCCGGCGGCGGTCCTAACAACCCAGTTTGGATACGGTTAAAGTACCGCAATAACAATAGACATCTATCTAGCAGTCTACAACAGTGAAACTTAGACACTTGGTGGAGTAGGAATTGTCATATTACACACAGTTTCCGACGCTTTTTCTTAAGGCAGCTATACAACTAGATTGGAACTTAGTATCTGCTCTCGTGAGTGCAATAAGACGTACAGTCAATTTGCAAGACAGCTATATTAGAGCGGAAGAGTACTTTTTGTTCAAAGGGGAAATGATGAGTATTTCGGTATTTTTTGAATTTTCAGACAGACGGTATTCTGTTTTTATGTTGTTTGCTAAACTTTTGAGACATCAAGACAATGTAGAAAATAAGTACTATGTAGTCTGCGTATTGCATAAACATTCGCGACTACATTTTTCAAATTTAACTGCATACCTTCCGATATACACGGAAATTGTGGAGGAGCTTCACAAAAGTACGTAATATCATTTAAACGAGGAGAGCAGGTAGTTTGTCCCTTGCATTCAAACAGATCAGACTGCAATAATAAACTTGCACAAGTAGGCTTATTACCTTTGCCTATATAATCTTCTTTGTTGAGAATACGAAGAAACAGCATGTCCGACTTAGCTACTTTGTCTAAGTGTTGAAACTTGTGAGGTCACTCTAAAAGGATGATTCTACCTAAAGTTATAACTGTCATTTTCTTAATCGAAGGCCCATGACAAGTAGTAGGTATATGGTTTCTATATCCAAACCTATCTGGATTGAAAAATAAAGCCTCCAGATAGGCTGAAGAAAACTTTAAGCTTAGTTTGACGTGTACAGAGCGTGCTATATAGGCCTAAAACCTACGAAATGGACTGTAGGCTGAAAGACGTCTATAAGACGTCTCTACGCTATAGCTATAGCAAACCGAACAGACAATGTAATCAGCTATTAAAATAGGAAGGGAGGCAGAAGGGAAAATTGTAGAATGGTAGAAGCGCAAAAGAGCAGATACGCAAAAGAGAAGAAATGCAAAAGAGAAGAAATGCAAAAGAGCAGAAACGCAAAAGAGCAGACACGCAAAAGAGAAGAAATGCAAAAGAGCAGAAACGCAAAAGAGCAGAAACGAAAAGAGCAGAAACGAAAAAGAGCAAAAACCCAAAAGAGCAGAAGGGGAGAGGGTAATGGAAAGCGAAACCAAGTTGCAGCAACATAAAACTGGGTGCAAACATTTTATGGGGGAACGTCAAATCCTGCTTAACATGCGAAGTTGTGTTTAGTTATCAAATAGAATATTCTTTTGTATTGTTATATAAACCAATGCATTTAACTGGAAATGCAATCACGAGCAATTTCGATTTTTAAGAGATCTTTGGGCAGTAATTTCTATCAATCATAAAAATTAGAAATGATGATCATCTGGAGAAAAGAGAAATTTCGGGGTCTTTGTTGATCAAATCAACATCAATATAATGGATACCTCCTTTCTTTCAACTTATTATTAATGTCATAATATTGCCTGCTGTTGCCAAATGAACATCCAAATAGAGCCTATATGCAAGAATGTCTCCTGCAAAAATACATCACCTGATTTCAAAATAAGAAACTGTTTTGCTAGGCAGATTTAGACTTTGAAAAGAAATAAAGTAAAAATTCTTAGGATATCATACCAAAATGTAAATCAAACACTTGGTATGATTAATCCTCTAAACTATATGGATTTATACCAGAGATTGAGGCTATTTCTCAAACCATAAGTACCTTAAGAAAGGGACAACCTACTTGCAAGCCATCGAGCGTTGCCTGTATTAACGTGAAAAGCTATAGAAAGCTTTCAGTAGTTTTTTATATCTCAAGGCTTAGGGTAGCAAAACACTGCAAAGGAAAGGCATTGTACAAAAAGTCACGGTTATGATGAAGGACTTGTATTATGGATTAGAGGATTTGTAAAGATCGACGTTGTCAATGGTAAGATAAGCATCACAGATAAAATGAGGAAGGTATTGGCTTTAATTTCTTTTCTTAACAGTCATATATCGTGTCGCAGAGACAGTTTGAGGTAAGTGTGTAATGTTCAAAGATGATCACGATGATAGCAAGACATCTAACAGAGCTTCAAGTTACTTTTAAAAAGATAGAATTATGCACTTGAGGAGGGGACTGAAGCTAAATAAGTGTATACCTAAATGAAGCTAAGCAAATGTAGTTGGATCTTGCACCGGATCTGAGAATAAGTACAAAATACAAGTTAAACGTTGCAGTGATGAAGTAACGAGAAATAACAGCAGTGTCTAATGTTGTTTTCTAAGGAATCAAAAGAAACAACAGGTAGAATTTTTGATGAACAGTGATATGTTACGGAATGAAAGCTGCAATACTTACAAACGATGCGAGAAAAATTTTGAAAGACGGCCTAATGAGAGAAAATGCTTTTTACATGGGACACAATGCAATAACACCTGCAAAAGATCTCATACTTGCAAACTTTTGACTAAAAATTTAAGATTAATATGAGAATACTAACCGACAGTTATCCTTTGGGCTATAAAACCGAACTTTATAACAATCACTCGCCTCATCTCCAAATACTTATAATAACATAAAAGTCGGTAAACGTAAATATCATATGATAACTAATTGCTCTGGTACTAGCTAATAATTCAAAACTGTAAAGTTATCTTTCTATCAAAACTTTCCCGACTCCTTTCTTCCCTCCTGTAAAATGAACGACTTAAAGTTCGTTCAGCATAAGATAATTCACATATGACTCTAAACCGTCATTTTTTCGTTCCGTTCACTGCTCTGGAATGAAAAGAACTTTCGTAGTAGGCGAATCCTACTTTCCGGGAGGAGATGGGCACATTCATTCTCTTGTACGGACAAACATTCTCCTGTACGAACAAACATTCCGTTGTACAGAAACACATTATCCTGTACGTACAAATATTCTCTTGTACAGAAAAGCATTTTCCTGTACAGACAAACACTCTCTTGTACAAAAATACATTCTCTTCTACAGATACACATTCACTCGTACAGGCACACATTCACTCGTAGACACACACATTACCTTGTACAGACACATATTTTCTTGTATAGACACACATTCTCTAGAACAGTCGAACATTCTCCTGTACAAACATACATTCTCTTGCACAGGCACACATCCTCTCGTACTTGAAAATTAGAATGCTCTCTCTACGATTCTTTCTACTGAGAACTGTTCTAATGGAAGCCCGTCTCCTTGTTTTGAAGCGTCCAGAATAATTAAAGAATCATCCACACACGCAATGCATGTATTACACAATAATCTCTTTACTTAAGTATTAAGGGTTTTTGGTATATTGTTCTCTGTACACAATTCTACTAGGGAATGTCTATTAATTGACATGTATCTTTGTACTTTACTAGTGGAGTTAGTGCCCTCCTTGTGCAGGCACATGTCTTAAACCCCAATCAATCGAGTCTCTCTACGCTTTTTCACATAAATGCGGTAAACCTATGCCTTTTTCATACCCAAAAGCGTTAGAGAATTAACATGAAGTTGATTGTTAATTTTCGGATCAAATATATTTGATATTAAAACAGATTCAAGGGAGTTGAGTAGGATGTTCACTTGAACACCGTTGAGAACTGACAGTGCATTATTACATTCTCAGCAAATACAGTTGAGTATTAATGCCTAATTATACGGTTGGAAGCAGGGTTTATTAGTTCATCGAATTGGTCAACAAATGACCCACGAAATCAACTTGATGTTTACATTATGGTGTATTTAAAGGTTAACAGAAAGCAAAGAAAGGTTTAGTTTGTCGACATTGATCACTTTTAAATTCTCTCATATCTAAATAATTTACTTTCACCTACATCTAGGAATTTTTAGTGCTGGTGTACGGTCTCTGTATAAGACAATTTGTGCCTCTTGACAGTCTTCAATGAATATTTCTCCATCCTGAGTTAGAATTCAAATTATACTACACATTTTGTTAAAAAAATAAGAATGCAGCATACTTATAGACACTTATCCTTAGATAATTCATACCTAATCAGCATTATATAGACCATTTGCCATTTACGAAAGAAGAGAAAAAAGACAAGGCTTAGTTAAAATATATTTTGTGTCTATATGTGTGTAGATAACGGATATTCTTTTGACGGTAGATGTTTGCGATGTCTTGAGTTATAGTCTACGACTCAAGACATGGCAAATATCTACCACCAATGGAAACAACTGAGTCGACAAGCGTCAGAATATTTAACGGATATTCTATATATCATGCAAGACTAGCCTTAGCAAAGAAGGAAAGCCATCTGGAAGAAAACGAGAAGAAATTCAACTTCCTAAAGAATGCATATGAAAACCTTGTAGTTGTTGTTTCTTACATTATATATTATATTACATCATATTATATATACGTATTACATATGTTATATGTTATTTATACATATATATATATGTAATTTCTATGTACTACCTATACAACAAAGCAGTGGTAAAGAGGACCTACATCATGTTTATCAATCAGAAAATCTGATTGCAAGGCAAAAGTAATTATTCTAGCGTTCCAACTAAGGATGGTATGATGAGGTACAGTACATCATTCAAAATATGATTTCAATGCCTTAAAAATTCTAAAATGGCACACCTGCAATTAAAGAGTCGGGTCTTTTTCAGTAACGTACTGTGCTCGAACGCATTCTCTGCTCTCGTACTGTAAGTTTTGATTTCTTGCTTACTATACTTTTCACCTGGAACTTTTTTCTCGTTTTTTGTATTTGATTTTTCCATGTTTAAAATGTTTCTTCTCAATGTTACAGTTGCAGTTGTCTGTAAACGAGTTGTTGATGATAGATGCATATTCGTTAACTTTCAATATGCAGCTTGCACTTCACAACAAGGTGGCTTCACGTTACAGAAAATCCAATGCTAGAGATATCTGCTAACTGCTAAGATGATGCGTATGTAATTGATAGGTTTCCAACATACCTGTATATGACCTTCCTCGACAATCGATTGTAAAGTGACTGTGTTCCGTCTTGCCATGCTCTTATTGCAAGTTTTCATCGATGACCCAACAATTTCTGACCATTCGCTTAAATCTGAGGACAAAGAACAGGTGGTGGCAGGTCGCCTTAGTGCATGACGTCCGACATAAATGGATACTGAAGTACTATCTGCTAGTCATATCTGACCATAGATTATAACCTGTCACAAACCCATAATCCAGGTAACTTGTCAAAACAGTATGTAGATTTACAACAGCTTTAAGTTGCTATTTTGTTGTTACTCACACGTAAAACCGGCTTTTGGAAGATAATCAATCTTAAAATCGCTTTCTTAGAATACCTTACACGGAATCTCTGTCGTGCGTCTGTTTTCCTCACTTTGAGATGTCATATGCCAGTTCGCTGTGAAAGGATTGGCCTACTGCAGGACTCATTGTGAATATTTAGCCTATGACTGTTAACAGCACTTCTCAACTAGGCTAAAGAAGATTAGTACAATCTACCACTTTCAACTCAGGGAGTCGGCATCACGTTTTCTATGACCCGACTAATGATTACCTTAAGGACTGATGTCATATTTGAAATTCCACATTGTACTATAGGAAAACAGATTACTTTATGTGAAGGACCAGGAAAACAGCTCTTAAGGGAATGACTATTTTTCTGCTGTTGGCAGTTCGTATGGAATCTTCACCATAGTTTGACATGATGTTTTCAGCTTGTATTTCAGCTTTATATACCAGATTCCAGATACCAAATCACCGATGACAAAGTCCTGACGATGGGAAACCGTTCACATTCGATGGGTTTTTAGGAATAAATACGCCAATGCTTTTTATTTCGTGCAGAAAGTAGGCAGTGTACGCGTATGAGAAAAATTTATCCAACCCTTGCATTCCTCTTGATGAGGGTGTTTTATGTTTCTTTGAGGGGTACCTCCACGCCCGAAACTTTGACTTATTTTGAGGGGCAGCTTGAAACCCCTAGTCTAACGTGGTGATAAGCTTCAGAGAGTCGGCTCGATTCAATTTAATTTCATCATATGATAAAGTTTTTACGCCCTTGATGACGTCACATTGGTCTCCCCTTCCCATGAGCTCTATAACACTATGAAAAGAAGGAAAGCACATTTTGTGCAAATAGTGTACCGGTATTGATTTCTCTATAGCTTTCTCAGATTTATGAGAAAAAAAAATTGATGATGACCCTATAATACACTACATCGGGCGTTACCATAACGTCAAAACACTTCCACCGATAAGAAAATAGACCCACAAGGTTCTCATGAAGGCCCAAACTCGGTTTCCTCTTGTATACTGGAACCCGTTTTTAATGACAAGAATAGCCAGCTTTTCATCACGCAGTATATAGCCTAGTTTCAATTTTTGATACCTCGTAGGTTGACCAACCGAATCGTGTAATATACTGTCACAGTGTTTTACGAGGTAGTCGAGCCAACGGTTCTGCTATCTGATACCCCGATTCCACTTGCAGTTTGCTGAGTAAAATGTTTACTTTTCTTCCATGGTGATGACAACATCTAGTAATTCGCTTTCGCTATTTTGAGACTGTCTGAATACATTGAAAAGATATTTGTTGTTTATATTCTATGCCTATGTAAAATTAAAAGAGAACTTCAAGCAAATAGGACAAGGAATTCAACGCTTTGCCGGAGTCTTGATCCTTTCTCCCATTTTACTCCCTTTGGGTTTACGTAATACGAAGTGCACACAGTTTTCAGGCTCAAGATATAAAATTCCTTTACATAACTGCCACCAAATTGACAAAGACCTCTTCTGTAAAACGCACCGGTGACAGGATTATCGACCTTTATTTGCTTTCGACAATAAGGATTTCCCCTAAAGAAACGAGTACTTAAGAAAACATAATTGATTTTAGACGCTTAATTTAAAGCGGTACTTGGTGTTTTCTGTCACGTACCCTCGAAGTCGGTTACATCATGTATTAATACCTTTGTTGCTCAATTTCGTATTATTTCAGTTTTGCAAATATTTTCAATGATGTAAGCAAAGATATTGATTGATGATAGTTCGATCTGCCTCAAATATTCAGCAGTTTTGAGGTTAACTCGAGAACGTGTTTTATATGCATCGATTAGGTGTCATCTGTATCCTGGAAATTTTTATCAGAGGGGGGAACTGTTTCTCAAGGACTTAAAACCTGTATTATAGAGAAGAGAAGATTTGAAAATATCAAGTTTGAAGAGGTACTAGAGGTTCCGGGTTCGATTCCCGGTGGTGAAATTTTCATTCTTCTCTAGAATCTCTTCTAACTTTAAGCCTGCTTAACACTATTCTCATGGGCTGATACTCTTCTAGTTATATTCCTCTACAACTATACAAGTTTAATTCTGTTTGAAAAACTATGCTTGAAGTATGTAGGAATCACAAATAAAGAATCGTTTCTTTTTAATTTTAATCCTCAGTTTTGTAGTTGATTTATTATCAATAACTTCCTTTTCTCTCTACAGACGTTCGTTACAAGAGCAGTCTGGCGAGGTTTAGCAACATTTAAGGTTGTGATTTATTGCTCCAATCCGAAGCCTCTGATACAATGTACTAGATGAAAAATCTTGTATAGTAAAGAAAACTAAATATATTACAACAGAGTTTTGAACCAGGCAACCCGAATATAGTGGCACGTAGCTCTAACCCAGCTACGGTGACCATGCATGAAATCTATGACTGAAACTGATTTATTTTGTGTGGACTTTGGCAAAACCAACACAAGTTACAAGCAGCCTAATTCCAACAGCTATTGGGCACGTAGTAACGGTATCTCTAACTTTTCTCATCCACCATTAACACTGGATGTTATTGCCAATTCAGAATGACAAGCCAGGTTCATGCTTTTGATACAAGTCAGTTTCAAGTGATTAGGGTACCGGGTTCGAATTCTGGTATTGACATATAATCTATTTCTCGAAAACCTTCGAAATTTCAAAACTTCGAAATCACTACAAATCCTCCCTTTTCGATAACGCTAAATAACATGAAAGCCGTGCAGCCACATCTATATTCGACGCTACGTAACACGTGTAAACGAGAGGGTGTAATGGGAGTTTCATGTCGACGTAGGCCTAAGTCGAAAGATTTCTTTCGAGACACATTTCGCCCTTTGTTAGGTTGCTAGAATCCTGTAAAAATAGAAGTTAAATTTGTACTAAACTATGGTTAATTTAGAGCAAATCACGCAATACACTTGCCGCATGAAAAGAGGTCTCCATTCCTGGTATTATTTGTTTTCTAGACCCCACCGCTCGGCAGCAGGGAAGTCTGACATCCAAGTCTTCAAAATGCTCTTTTTCAAACTTGATAATATTTTGTAACGAAGCTTAGGGTAACTTGCATAGTTCAGAATTGTATGCTCTAATGACAGGGCATCAATATAATGTTGGTTTGCAGAGGTATGTGGCGATACTTCAATGGATTTGAAATGCCTGCCATGGCAACTTTGGGTTCTTAGCTTCAATTTATTTTTGTGGTAGCAAGGAAAAGATGCTATTGATCTTAAGAAGCATCCATGAAAGTAATGTTATAATACTTCACAAAACGTTCCTGAGGGGCAGCGTAAACATATTTTAACTCGCATTGTGTAAGGCTTACAAGATACCCTATATTTCCGATTTTGACCAGAAAATCAAATCTCCTCATGTTGCTTTTTAAGGAACGTTATTATATTTCAAGTTTTCCTATCTACAGATCAACTAGCATACTGGGCGACACCTATCACTTAGATTATGCAGAAGGTATAAATCAAAATAAAGCAGAACACATCATACCTCTCCAAGTTTCTTGCCTAGCCTAATTTGCAGCTCAAACTTTTTCTTTAATCAGACGGCTTTGAGATATAGAGCCCTGCAGTTCTGATAATTACCCATTTTGAGCCCCTTCTGTCTTATTAAGGAGAGCTTATTAGCTCCACGGATATCGGTAAGTTTAGATATGATTTGCTTTCGTATGCTAAACCCGACATCTGTTTTTTTTGAGATTTTTCTACTCATGCAAAGAAAAAGTTGATTTATTTGTGAAGAAGGACAACTTTATCACCTTCTCCTCTCCTCTGAACCTGAGATGTATTAGTACGAGTACAAAGTTACAAGGTGCAAGATATTGTGAATACATGGTCACTTACGTGCTTGAAAGTCTGTGTCCATCGGGTTTCCCTTTGGCTTGCACCAACTGAATCGCCGAAATCTCGGTGGCGTACAATGTTGAGAAACTAACATTTGGCTCATATCCCGAATCTTGAGTTATTTCCTTCCTCTTAAACTGAATTGAAACGGAGGCCAAGATAAGACTGAAAAATGACCAGTAGGAACGAGCAGCTTCAGACAACTGTCGGAGGAGAGAGATAAAATTTCGAAACTTCAGGATACTAATCAGCATTTGTTATCTTGTAACCAGAACAGCGGTTCTTGCTCTACTACTTTGAAATATTTCACGATCTCTTTTTTGTTTAAGTAGGAGTTGAATACTGCTAATAGCAAGTCAATTTAAAACACGTTGATGTTCCCTTTTAGCTTTAGTTGTGTGATAAAATCGTATCGTTTGCTTGTACATATCTTTGTTTGGTATTTGTAAAGGAACCTGTTTATGACTAGGATACATGATGCATCAGTTTCTAGGTATTTATTGTTCCAGAATAAATGAGATTAAATGGATAGGAGTATAAAGTTACTTATTTGTAAGTTTTATTCCCAAAAGTAACAAGAGGCCACCCATTTATTTTGGATGCACTAAAGGAAAAAATGGACTACACGATTATCAAACCAACACACGGTCATTAGCATTCCCAGTAATTGATATCTATTATTCTAGTACAAAAACGCTGCACGAACTGCTGTATGGTAAGAACAATTGTAACAATAAACAAGTGGATTTTTTAAATGCCTCTTGCTTTGGAATCAAGAGACTCTTGCCATTACAGAAGCTTAAAGTTTAGAGTTTGAGAGACTTAAGTTTGATTCGTTTTTTTAATTTGGTTAGACCATCCTCTCTCGCATCTGCCGTGCAATCCTTCAACTTTGTTCGCAAAAATACCGACTTTTGTCGACTCTATTGATATCTAAAGGAAACATATTATTGAAGGAATACGGATCACGTTTCGTCTTCCTAAAACTTCCTTAAGACAACAGCCTTACGTCTTCAGGTACTCAAGCTAAGGCTTTTTCTAGTGGACCTGAGAAATTCAAAGGCAGACAAAACGTTGTCCAGTTTTCTTTTCTGGAGTTTCTCTTTAGTCATTTGTGGTTGTTTTAAGCACCCTTTTGAAATTCAGATGATTCTATTGAAGGCATGGCGTGAAGGGTTTCCCAAAACTACGTTTCGAGGTATTTTTCTCCCATTACCAAACACACAAAGATAAAACTTAAAATGCCTGATTTTCTCCATAAGTCAGACAATTTACGAACATTCGACGAATAACTGGGCCACTTTCTTGAACTCTAGGCTGTCTTTATTGCTTACTACTACTTCTTCTTCAGGTACCATGCCCTAGACGGGCGCTGGTTGCCATGACCTTTCACTCATCTCGGTCTTTTGAGGCGTGGATGATTTCCGTGGAGGTTTTCTCCATCCATTATACAAGGCTCTTAACATAGGTGGTTGTCTGCCTACCACCTACTTCTTAGCACAGATAATCATAAATAAAGCAATTAATTATCATTACAATCATTTTGCAATTGATCAGTTAAAATCTGCTCACCTCACCTCACCCAACTATTAAATGGTATGTGGCCCAGACGGCATCATCAATGCCACTCCATACTACCCTGCCCCGAGCTCAAGTATTTAGTTCGTCTTCAATACCATTTCTGCCATGCAGCCAGTCTTGATTGTGCAGCTCCACGTTATTGGTGGTCAGCTACTCTTCATCTACAATTTTGAAAATTTCGATTTCGGAGAGCAACATACCAGATCCCTCTAATACCATCGATAAAGTGGCAGATACCAAGTAACAGCATCAATGAAAGCGCCTGCTATGTGGCTACTGTCTTTCAAGATTTTTTGCGTTTTGGTCAAACTTCTGTGAATATATGGCAAGCGTTTAGTTCAAGATGGTAGTCTCGCTATTTCATCTTCTTTTTAGTATATAACTCAACCAGTTCCAGTGCCTTCGAGTGATAGTGGCAACCAAAGTTTACTGTAACTTAAGTGTTGCTCACAGATCAATACTCATTACAAGTGATAAGGATAGAGGCAATGTGCTCTCGATGGAAATTGTGATACCTTTGATCATGCGCTTTACTTCAGTGAAGATTGTTTGGTAGTTTTTGATATCTACAATAATCTTGTAATTTGAGTAGAACGTAGCTGTCAGGTAGGAAAATTGCAAAACAAATAGTATTGGTTGGTCATGTTTTGCAATATGATTCCCTCCAAGTGTATCAGGAACCATAACCTATTCCATTGCAGCATTTACCTGATGACACACCTGCCAAACGATAGAAAGAGCCGATCAATAAAACCCCGCGTTTCGTTAACGTCATCTATAAGGAAACAGTCATATGCAAATTTACGTTTTTGAAAGTATGATGTGCTTGTCTTATGTTCTCGAACGTAAATGTTCAGCTGATGCACTATCCGACCTAGAAATAGCTGGAAAAGTTCCCATCATATCATGTATCTAGGACTTGTGCTTATTTTTCCCACCAAGTTTCATTCCGATCTCTCCACTCTATGTGTTTTCCAAGATTATAGGTTTCCCCCTCCCAACCCCCCCCCCCCACCCAATGTCACTTGATCCGGTCGGAATTT
>JAAAKL020006287.1:0-18195 GCA_010016065.2 Carybdea cf. marsupialis auct. non (Linnaeus, 1758)
ATCATAAACATAAAGCCTGAAGATGGGAGAAGTATCTCTCGAAACGTAGCTCCGAAAAAAACTACGACTCAAGACGTGACATATATCTACCATCAATGGCAACAACTGAGTGGACAAGCGTCAGAA
The DNA here is from genome assembly GCA_010016065.2 of Carybdea cf. marsupialis auct. non (Linnaeus, 1758). Taxonomy (NCBI): domain Eukaryota; kingdom Metazoa; phylum Cnidaria; class Cubozoa; order Carybdeida; family Carybdeidae; genus Carybdea; species Carybdea cf. marsupialis auct. non (Linnaeus, 1758). Next base: position 127 of record JAAAKL020006287.1, read on the forward strand.
TATTTTTCCATAAACATAGTATCTTGCTAGATACCTGAGATAGGAACATAATATATCATTGGGGAATAATAGTTATATCGATTTTAAGGTTAATTTTCATAAAATCTAACACTAGTCTCTTTGCCAATCATAACGTCCTTCAAGAGTCGATATCATCTCGCTCCCCAAACATAACAAGGTCTTATCTCTTTCCCTCAAATGTCATTAAAACGTATTCTTTTCTTCCCTAAATGTCACTAGATCTGGTTTTACCCATCCTCAAATGTACTTAGATCTTCTTTTACCCGCCGCGTGAGTGCAATAGGAAATTGATAAGTCTATGTACTCTGTGACTTAGAGGCATCCATGATTATTGTGTTAAGCTTTGATTGTAGGTCACTGCATAACATGAGGTTATACCGTATGTCTTGAACATTTCGCCCGTTATGTGGATTCGAACATTAAAAGGGAGTAAATGCTCTTTTTATCCTTTCAACAAACCTTTGATGGCCCGACTGTGACAATCAAGGCAAGTTCATAGATAAGCAGGTGTACCCATTTCTGCTAAATCGGCAAGTCATCAGTCCTCTGCTGCTCCCAAATGTGATTATCAGCCGCTGTTTCACTGCCATTTGTTTTTTAAATCATCAGGATCGTCTTACTTTATGACATTTTCTCGGTCTATTATGTAAGTTTACAGAAGCAGTATGCAGTAAGCCATGTATCATTTTTGTTATGTAGACTGTCGAACACCCGGTCAACTGGTCGAGATGAGAGAACCGTACAAGATGCAGGTACGTAAACCTTCTGTATTTTGCGCCGGAGAATCTGAATACGGGAACAAGTTTCATATCCAAGATATTACTGAATAAGGGATCATGTCTCAAGCCCTAGGGTGCTTTCCCATTTTTTTCAAATCCTCGTCGGTGAAGAATGAGCTGTTGACAGATATATCATCATTCAGAGAAACTCTTTATCTTCGCTGATAAAACTAAGGAAATAATTGCACGAACTAGGATTTAAGATGACCGCCGAAACTAGTTTAACATCATTTCACATTGTAACACTAATTTACTCTCTGATACATTTTGTACCTACAGAAAACCAGATAATGAACCCTTATACAATCATTCCGTTTCTAACCACCCTACATCTGTCCTCAAACAACTAACATCTTCTATAAACAAACGCATCTCTGACCTTAGCTCGTATTAGGAATGGCTTAAAAACAACTAACGTATCAACGAGGCTGCACTGGAAGCCAGTAGATTGGATTACACATTATGCTATGAATCTCATCCTGTACCGCACGCGCGTAGCTGAAGGAATAGGGGACGCAAGATTTACCCCACCTTGGTAAAACAGTGAAAACTAATGCAGCTAGAATATTTCTAAAATCAGTCGATAAACATTACCCGAAGAGCTCACCACTCGTTATGATTTGTTATACGAACACGGCCAAATTTATCATTATTAATCAGCACAACACTGATATTACGCGTCAAGAAAGTGAGGTTATGAACGAGACCCTTGGATGCAACTTCAGGGATAAGAATAAAAGCTTTCTAGAAAGTAAATGTTTGAGGATATATTTTAGAATGCTCAGGTAACCGAGACAGTATTGGGTAAGGAGAAGGCATTCATTAGTTGGTGTAGTACAGAATTTAAGAAACGCTTTAGAAACCATAATAAGTCCTTGGACGATTTTAAGTACAGGCTTGAGACTGAGCTTTCTGGGACTTAAAGAAGCATTACATTAAGCACAACATCAAGTAGAGTATTATGAAACTCCACTTAACTGTACAATGGAGGCAGGTGTAAATGTAACTTGTGCAGTACTGAAAAGTATGCATTTATAACAGCTGACAAAAATAACTTATTTAATCAGCGGTCTGAGCTGGTCTCGAAGTGCCGAGATAGGAATTCTGTTGTTGCCAATAAATACAAGGGCAAATAGCACGGCCTCGTAATAGTATGGTCTGTTATATAAGTCATTTTAACAAAATCGTTTGTTGCTTCCTGTCCGAGCTAGGGCGGCCAGCAGAATGTAATGCCCAAAATCGTAGCTGTTGCACAACCCTAAGCTTACCCGTACTTGAATTTGCAAGGCTTCGTTAGATACTAAAAGGCAACCTACATTGAAGTGCAAGTTAACCCGATAGAAATACATACAGAGGTAGACGTTTTGTATCATAAACCAAACGAGCTGTTCGTGATTTTAGTGGCAAGTTTGTCAAGTCACATATATCGGTGTTATAACTAGGATAGTGGCTCTGAATAATTCAATTATGCAGTCCAAGATAACTCGCTACGTTTCCAAACACTATGATGTTAATACGTATTTGTTATATGATTGATGTTGAAGCTAAACGGTTGAAATCTGTAAGCCATTATCCGTGCACATGGATAATCTAAGGGAAAGGTTGAAAGGCACTGGTCTTTTTGAAGAGGGAACACTTTACACGAAGAGTGCAAACACGAAGCTCTTGCTTGGGCAAAGATGCTGCGAAACTGGTAGTAAAACACTACCAGAATTACCCTCTGGTATCTTTACCTACTCCATGGGAGGGAAACATTCATTCGTTGATTCATCCACAATTTTTCTATCCATTTATTCATAGACTTATGTTGTGATGTATCCCTTCGAATTCTGAATATTTGGTACTCTTTAATTGTTTTAACAGAAATAAAAATAGTAATTAGTATAAAATAGTAAAAAGTATTGATGCCTAGAGAATTGTTCTTCCAGACACGTACATTTTAAAACTATTTTCTACTTGCAATTTTAGGAGGTTTGTAGACCTGGTGTTGGAAAATGGATAGGTTGCGTTGCAGTGGACGAGTCGGAAGATTGGCTGGTACGTATCCCCATGATTGATGATTTAAAGTAGGCAGTATGGAATATATTTGTTACATGTACCGCTATGAAAATTCCATCTTGAAAGTTTTTTCTCTAAAGGAAACTGTAAAACAGAGTGCGAGCAAGATTTAATCTCAGTTATCATAAAAGTGAAATAAAGTATCTCTTTGAAACTTGGGTCTGAAGAATATAAAATGTTATTGTACGGTGATATAGCTATGAATCTGTACGGTGATATAGCTATGGATCTTTAGGTGATGTAGCTATGAATCTTTAGGTGATATAGTAATGGATCTTTAGGTGATGTAGCTATGAATCTGTACGGTGATTTAGCTATGAATCTGTACGGTGATATAGCTGTGAATCTGTACGGTGATATAGCTATGGATCTTTAGGTGATATAGCTATGGATCGTTAGGTGATGTAGCTATGAATCTTTAGGTGATATAGCTATGGATCTTTAGGTGATATAGCTATGGATCTTTAGGTGATATAGCTATGGATCGTTAGGTGATGTAGCTTTCTAATCTTGAGGAAGAATAATCGATTTCTTAATGGCAGTACATGCAAGTTTTGCATTTGCTGTTATGGATTAACCTTCAGACAACGCAGCTCCATACACTCATTGTAGATGTTTAAGATTTCTCTATTGTTAGTAGGTAGTCCCCTTTTTACCTTCATTGATCTTATTGAGGTGAATTCTGTGCTTCTTGCGTCTATGTATTAATACGTGGATCATCTGCCAGCGTAGAAGCGATAAAAATGATGACATGGATTATTTTCTAAAGCTGCAAGGTTAGGAACTTAATAATGAAGGATTACCACAAGCCTTTTTTTCAACTTCAAAGGTAGCGCATGCTGTTTATAAATCATATGTACAATTTGTCAGCTTCATACATTGTTAAATTTAATATTCCCCTGTGCCGCATGCACTTTCTTTGGTTGTACTTGTTAGCGTTGAAATTAAGATCTGCCTGTTTAATATCTGTTCGAAGAAGTCTCTTTCATGCCCATGCTGCAGATGAGTGACCCCTTAATGATGGTGAAATTGTCGTACTAGATTATGAGGTCGATGCCTTTCCCGTTGGAGAAACTGAATTATTCAACTAGATATTTCGCCTGTGATGTCATTCATGTAGTAGAGGCAACGAGTCTTGAATGGAATTGACAATGAAAATGAAACAGAGTTTGCAATCAGAACCTTATGATACCCTCTTGATTGTCAGTCTTAAGTTTCTATTAATAGTTGTCTGTCTGCATGAGAAAAGAGCACGTTGTAACTGACTTTCGTTGGCTGCACACTTGTAGGGGATTCATACACACTACGTCTTGAATTCCTGAAAGGACCATACTAGTTTTTAGGTGCTAATAATACTTGCAGGAGATTCATATACTATGTCTTGGATTCCCGAACGGTCTATGCGAGCATTTAGGTGCTAGTAATGCCTGCAGGAGATTCATACACACTAAGTCTTGAATTTCCGAACGGTCTATACTAGCATTTAGGTGCTAGTAATACTTGCAGGAGATTTATATGCTATGTCTTGGATTCCCGAAAGGTCTATACTAGCATTTAGGTGCTAGTAAGACTTGCAGGCGATTCATATACTATGTCTTGGATTCCCGAACGGTCTATACTAGCATTTAGGTGCTAATAATACTTGCAGGAGATTCATATACTATGTCTTGCATTCCGGAAAGGTCTATACTAGCATTTAGGTGCTACTAATACTTGCAGGAGATTCATATACTATGTCTTGGATTCCCGAACGGTCTGTACTAGTTTTTAGGTGCTGATACCCATTTGTAGAGAAAGGTCATTAATAGCTCTCGTTCTTCTTTCGGTAAAGAAGACCAAGAAAGAGTTGGCAGTGTCAAAACGTTTCTCCGCAATTTCGGTTTAACGTAGAGTATACTGTTGTTTTTTATCGATTCGGTTGAACACATTGGATAAAAGTGACATTATATCTGTTAAAAATACAGTAGGGAGGGGGAAAGACGCAATCTTGTTATTGGAGCCAAACATTTGTTATATTTTTACTGAATGCAAACATTTCAGATATTTACAATGAGTACTATACAAGTTAGTTACTCTAGTTCTTATTTAAGCAGACAGCCAATTTATGGTATCAGCCACTTACGATACTGTTACCGTATCCAATCCATTGTGCTGTCATATCCATAATACGATGGTGACTGAGAAATTGTGCAAGACCATTATGCTGTTTTACATGGAGTAAAAGCTCCCTCGCTCCTTGGCAAAGTGCAATGTTTGTGCAGACATCGATTAGTACTAGCTGATACTACTTTTCTTCTCAATAGACATTTGAGTTTGGTAAAAATGTCAAATACTTGATGACGGAACCCCATTTTTTGCACACCTCGGCGAATATAGGTTGCCTCTGATGAACTAACAGTCCTTGTTTCTGTCGTACCTAGAGAGCTGAGAACGAACTAGTAACCCATCCCTGTTTTGTAATGTAAATTAGTTTCTTTTTCTAGCTTTTATCAGTGTAACCAATATGTCTTCTGTTATGACCTTACGACTCAAAGTTTATGTATCTTTTTACTGCGTATGCTCTACCCAACAGCCTCAAAAGTTTCCAATTTACTGGACACCGACTGCGTCAGATGAAAGTAGTACTTGTATTTAGTACCCCGTGTTTTACATTTGCACCAAGGACATGTACTGTCTGAAACGTTTCCTCCTACATGCAGCTGATACATTTGCTGCACCTGACACTCCCTTTTAGAAATGCGACACAATGACGCTTGACACCTAGAACACTTGTCATTGGAGCTTTTAACAACTCATGATATGTGATGTAGTAAAAGGTGAAATGTCGTAGTATTTAGTCGTACTGTTTCGTACAAAGATTTTGGTGGCTGTAAGGCGCGTAGAATCGTTTTTCGTCGTTGTTTTTAACAGGCACCATGGGATGGCAACACTATTTCGAAGAATGCCAGCATTCTTTTAAATGAAGTTGTGACACGGGTGTCAACTGCATTTGTTCCAAAAATCTACCTTACGCGACAGAAAGTAGCAAACAAGGGCTGCAAATAACGTTTAAATGAATGGCCTGTAATTGTTTTGAAATAGATCTACTTAAAGGAGATAAATTCCAAATTAAGGTCCTAGCAAATAAGGTGTAAATTCCATGAGATTGAATTCTAAACAGCTATATATTTTTTCAAATTTGATTGCAGGCGTGTGGTGGAGGACCCTCCCTCTCCTTGTGGCGTCTTTCGTCGCTGACAATGACTACCGTTCTGCCTTCGTCGCACATAGCACAAACTGCAGTGTTTTACGAGGACAAGGTAAATATTTGGTATACTCAGTGTATCACGGTGGTTCTTAAACTGCTCACTGGTTCTCAGCCCATTCAAGCCACTGACCATCTCTCGCTTCCCCCCCCCCACCCCAATCGTCAACCATTTCTTACATCCCTTTTCAGAAATAACAATCAGTGTCGGTCTTATATATATATAAGAAACAAAAGGAGTGTGTTCCTAGACTGACCATTTATATATATATAACCATATATATATAATAAAAGTATATAATTTATATATAATATTTTATATATATATCTAACAATTTAATTTTGCATTACAAATGCCCGGATTAAATTTCAGATTAGCCAAAAGAACCCAATCCTTCTCTTCGCTAAAATGTTCATAGCCATATCTGTTCATAATGCCCCCGTATCCCTATGAACGGCTCCCCTGGATATGAGCCAGTGAAATAGCACAGGCCTATTCTGCTGTCAGTGTCGCCATTTGCAGTCATAGCTGGGCTAGTACTACCTGATACTTTCACGAGTAATTAAGTGGGGTGTAGGATCAAATGATATATTTAGTTGAGCCTCTATATATATCGTATCAAGATGTTTTTGAAGATGGAGAGAATTTTCACTGTTGTAGTCTGTCCACACATACGTTTCATCGTAGGTTGCTGAATACTGAGGTTTCATATACGTCGTTGAGACTGTTAAATGTTTGGAAACGCCGGCTTTGTATTATTGTCGAGGCTGAAAACGGATATTTTCAAATACGATTGAAGGCTGACGTGTTCGGTTTGTGTTAAGTTATTCGTGTTGACGGGTAAATACGATTTCAAAATGGCTTATGTAGACGCGAAGAAAAAAGTCTACGTCTTTAAAAATATCCGAGTCGAAACATTTAAGACAGTTCTTAATTGGAAGGTTTATGGCACGTTTGAGTTAACGTTGGTGTCTGAATGATAATCAGAACAAGACCAATCCTAATTGAAATTTGATAGCGGTCCATTCAGACTATAGTATATTGATATTATGACTGAAAAAGCATTGAAAACAACAAGGTCCATCAATGTACCTAATTGCTAGTCATGTTGTTATAACAAACTGGTATTTGCATGCCACCTAGCAAGTACCTATCGTAAACACTTATTTACTTCACAAGTACCATCATTCATGAAAACGGTGTTTTAGGAAGCACGTGGCTACAAAGTTGAGTACCTGCCACTCCTCTAGATTATCGCTGTTCTGTAAGTGATTGGCGGAGGCTTTCCATTTAACATAATTAAATGCCGCTGTCATAAAAGGTCCGAAAAAGGATTCAGAGTATTTGCTATTTTCATGTTCTTCTATTTGTCAACAATTTCACGTGTCCACAATAATGCTAATGTTTTGAAATCTCCGTAATAGGTGGTTTAAGATCAAGTTGACAGTTCCTAGGGGGCATATATATAATAGATATTTTGCCAGACTGGGTGATTTTGTAATTGTAGAGAGAACTTAGAGAGAAGTCTATTTCTAGCAAAGTTTTGTTCGGTGTTTGGCGTAGAAGCTGCAAGTAGAAACTCTCAGTCTTTCATATGACCTACAAAGTGTTTTATTAGGCGAGTTTTGTACCCATTGGCTGATGAAAGTGTATAATCAATATGGCAACCTTGTTCTGCAGAACCAATAGAACGATGAACAACCGTAGTAAAGTATCGAAAATGTTATCTAGTTGTGTTTGCAAAACTGCATTTGAAAATTTTGTTACCTTGGGAACAGAAATATTGTTGTATATAGAGAAGAGAGGATTTGAAGATATCAAGTTAAAAGTACTGTTGTGTTTTCTATTAGGAAGGACATATTTTTCTGTAGATTTTTAATTAAACATTGGGTTAATGAGACATGTTTTGTGTTCATGCCGTTACACTACATCACTGTGATATATGCATATCGTGACGCCCAGAGAAGAGACAGCTACTTTTAGTAATTATAATATTCCGTGGCTGTGTCAATGATACTAATTTTACTCCTTTTAAGATTTTGTCGGGGGGTACAGAACAAGTAGTCTCACATTGGAATATGAATGGAGAGCTAAGCAGTAAAACTCCTTGCACCGCTGACTCAGTTTTCGCACTTTCAATCAACAAGCATGGAGACAAAAAGAAAGTAGGTATATTGACCTAGCAGTTAAGTTTGTAGGAGTCAATTCTGTCAACACACCTTGCTATTTTTATCGGAGTAACTTCATTTACGAAATGCGGAGGGAAAGTGATGACGTCACAGATCAAAAGTTTTTGAAACAGGATGATTTGACTCCAGATATCTAAAGGCAACCCTGGAATAGGCTGTTTCCCAAACTACCAGATCTGTAGTGTATATAGTGTTTAAACTAGAGTCGTTTGAATTTTAAAAATCTCTGATCAAAACTTGGTTACTGTTCCTTGGATCCTTACTTTAGGAACGAGCATCAGATAAAAAGGTTTTGTTAGAGGGATTTAAAGTTTGAAAGCTGATATAACGGTGTTGGCAAAGGTCATCACTCTCAATTATGGGTATTGAAGTTCGTACTAATAGTGCAACATGAAAATTGAGGGTTTTTTCCATAGCTCAAACATTTTCAAAAAGTGTGACATCACACTTTCCCTCCGCATTGTTAGCTGGCCATTTTAACCTATGATGCGATATAATGTTGCTGTATTTGTTTGTGTGTTTCGTCTTGTCAATTTGTGAAAGTACTTAATATTGTTTATGTTACAGTCACCTTGTGCACCGTGGAAACATAAGGGCAACCCTCCACTTTGTATTCTAAAAAGATGATAACAATTTTTATTCTTGCTCTCTCAATTGACATCGAGATAAAGGCTGAATTCTACATTTCAACTCTTTTTGAATCAATCTCTTTACAGTGATCAGGTCTCACAACCACAAATTTATTTCGGAGGTGTTTACCAAATACCTTTTCACTTCACTAACCTTTAGTTTATCGATGGAAGCAGGTAGTAATAAAATGATACCTCTTTAGATATCGATTTTTTCACTACGTAATATTTTGGCAGTTCGATGTTAATGTGGGGCCGAACGAACGAGCTCCATCACTATACTTCCATATTTGATAAGTTTTAGTACAAATACTGGCTTATGTTGGAATCTCCATATAAATTGATAGGTTGCTAATTTTTTGGGGGGGGAGGGGGGAAGCGGCAAGTGTAGTTATTTTTCAGTTTCGTTTTTTGGAATTGGCAAATTGTATTTATTTTTTTTTGAGTTTCGGTTTTTGAAATCGGCAAGTTTGGTTATTTTTGTGAGTTTAGTTTTTTGGGATCAGCAAGTTTAGTAATTTTTGTGAGTTTAGCTGTTCGGAATCGGCAAGTTTGGTTATTTTTGTGAGTTTATTTTTCCGGAATCGGCAAGTTTGGTTATATTTGTGAGTTTAGTTTTTCGGTATCGGCAAGTTTGGTTATATTTGTGAGTTTAGTTTTTCGGAATCGGCAAGTTTGGTTATTTTTGTGAGTTTCGTTTTTCGGTATCGGCAAGTTTGGTTATATTTGTGAGTTTAGTTTTTTCGGAATGGGCAAGTTTGGTTATATTTGTGAGTTTAGCTGTTCGGAATGGGCAAGTTTGGTTATTTTTGTGAGTTTCGTTTTTCGGAATGGGCAAGTTTGGTTAGTTTTGTGAGTTTAGTTTTTTTGGAATCGGTAAGTTTAGGGTTTTTTTGAGTTGTTTTTTTTTGAAATCGGCAAATTTGGTTATTTTTGTGATACCTTAGGGAGTATCACCTACTGCCTCTCTAGTATGCGCAACGGAGTACAAGGGGAACATAGTTAACGTGTACATTTCTTTTATGAATCGACTAGCAAAAGCTGATGAACCCTTTCAATGAGCATTTAATTAAAGTGTAATTTAAATAATATATTGGTGGTACAGAATACAAGTATTTATCGCAAAAGACAAGACATTGCTTAGGCTGAAAAGCCTTTTCTTGAAATGACACATATCAGAACCAAGACGTCATTACTATTACAAAGTTGGATCAAAAACGTGAAAAAACAAAATATAATTGGTTAACGAAATGTCGACGTACAAGAAAAACAAACGAACATCGAAAACGAATTCCTTGTGGCAGCAAAGCTCAGGTTTCGTGAGATGTCAATCGTCTCTAGAACCCTGACGTGTTATTTCTCTTTCACTGAAGATCTGAAGCCCAGCTGTTATTTTCATCAGAAGATTATGTTTTCCGCCTAGTATTTCCGATGTTACAATGTTGAATCGATATGAATTAAACAATTTATAGAGAGGAACAGAAACTGTTTAGTGAAACATTCTATATATGGCTTGCTCTGATTACGAATTTGTATGTAATTGTTGATATGAATAGGGTATTGAACGCGTCTTGACCTTAAAAAGGATGAATAAAGAGAATAATGCAACAACAGGTTTACAAGAAAACAGGATAATAAAAACATGAAGAATCAAAGATAGATCGGATTGATGGCTAGATAGACAGGAAACTACAGAACATGCAGTTATTGTTCAAGAGAATCACATCAGCGGATTTGAAGAGACGACTTGGGAAATAGGAACTTCGTTTAATTTATTGCGACTGCATAGCTATAGATCTTTTGTGTGCTTTTTCGATATCCCTTCATTCATTTAGGTCGTAATACGATTACGTTTATTATTACTCTGAAACTGAAGACTCAAGGAGCACCAGGGGTACATAAATAGGGCCAAGGATTTGTACAACGAAGAGGAGTTTGAAAGTGTTACAGAGAAAAGAGGATTTGAAAATATCAAGGTATTTTCAAATCCTCTCTTCTCTATAGCACTTCATAACTTGGATAGCATGATGGGCGGGATGGCAGTCCTTCCATGGTCAACTCACATGGCACAGAGAGGCTGGACTCCAAAACTGCGTAGAGCTGAATGCGATGTCCATCAGTGGAGTCTCAGGAGCTAATGTGGCAACTAGACAAAAGTGAACTATGTTATCACCGCGTCACCATAGCTCAGTTGATAAAGCAGCACGCGGCGAGTGCGTGGGTCTCAGGGTCGAATCCCGGTGGTGACATTTTCACTTTTCTCTCGTATCTCTTCGAACTTAAAGAGTTCAAACTTAAAGAGGAGTTTGTTTTTCAGGCGTCATATAGTAAACTAAACAAAACATGATATTCGGGCTTTCGGAGCCTTGTCGTAACCTCTATGGTACCGTGACCTACTTCAACTACTGATTTTCCATTCAATGTTGTGACAATCTTAGGATTTGGAGACCTCAGATTAAGATTATGAGGGGATATTTAACAGTTAAAGGGTTTCCGAGAAGAAAAGGATTGACACTAATGTCGTATATTCAGTATTCCATCGCTTTGCAGAATGTAAGGTTACTGTATTCCTCACTTTCTCTATATGAAAGTCATGAGTCGCACCCTCTTCTCCCTTCAAGATAGCACAGAGCCCAAGTGAACACAGATGTGAAGTGATAACATTTTAATGAACTCATTGGGTATCACAACTTGTATGTTTATTTAGTGCCCACTTTTAAGCAACTTTCTGATTTATTCAGTTTCAGTGGTGTATTTTCTATTGATTTGGATGTGGCCTTGTTTTTACAGGTGCTCTCTATTGGTGGTTCCTCCCCCTTCATTGATGTGCGCACCAATTTTCAGTACAAAGCGTTCAGCTTCAGGTTCAAATGCTGAATGGTTACCATTGCCCGGCTCGTAAAAGTACAAGCATGTTGGCTACCAAGAGACTCAGCTCAGGGAAATATACCGTGACAGAGGGATCCATACTGACTAACGAAGAAGTCTCCAAAGCCAAAAATATATGTGCATTGAAGATCATGGATATCAATGTACAATCTGTTCATTTGGTGTACACTTTGCGATAGATATAGCAAAGAATGAGTTTTATATCCCGAAGAAGCTCACTCGCAGCTATCAGTAACTTTAAATCTAGCAACGGTCATAAAATAATATGGTGGCAGTAAGCGCTAGGACGATGTGTATCTTAGGGTGCGAAGTGAACTTTGATGATATAAAAATCAAGAGTAAAAAGTTTGTTGTCTGTGTTATTATGTTACGATTGCGTCACTGGTAATGTGTCGTCATATTGCAAGTGCAAAAAGGCGTGAGAGGCTTTGATAAACTCAATGTTTGTTATTCGTTTTGCATTCAAGGCATATTAGTAGCGATAGAAGTGGCGGCCATTCCTACTACAGATGTGGTAGTAGCAAACGTGTTTACTTAAACTACGATGGACCATCCTCGTCTCTTCGTTTTCTGGAGGTAGTAGCTGTGAGATAGCTGTAGAAGCTACAAGACTGGTATCATGTTGTGTTTTGTGACGAGGAGATTCGTTGGTCAACATCGAAGCAGAGATCTGGTCGACAGTTAACTTGTTAAACAACCATGAAACTTAAGACCATATGATCATTGGGAAGTAAAGAGTATTTATGTTTAAGAGAGTTTTCTTTCTCTTAGTCTACCTGCGTACTCTGGAGTCGGATTTATTTGGGTTGGAGTTGATATTGGGGGTGGGGTGGGGGTATTTGTTTAGAATCAATGCGCAATGTTTGGAATCTTTTTTTAACAAGATGGTGATTGAAATAATCGAGGTGTCCGAATCAGTGGTAAGGTTGTCGGAATGGTGATTTTGATAAAAAGGGACCAATTACAGAACAGTTTTCAAAACAGCGATGTCATTTGTTTCTGTTTCTGAATGCCTCAAACTCTTCTTCACTACAAACTCCGGACTCCTTTCGATTACTGAGGATATCATAGCAATCGACAGCGATGCAGAATCTGCTTCCACCTGTTGCTAAAAACGTGTTCACTTGAATTACCTCCGAGCATATTATATCTTCATCTCTGTTTCTGAATGCCTCAAACTGTTCTTCACTACAAACTCCGGACTCCTTTCGTTAATTTCTTTGAAATTGGGCCAACCCCTCTGATTCGTTGTGCCCCATGAGCAACGATGTTGCTTAATGTCCTCCAAGAATGCCTAGTGGCAGCGATCGTCATAAAAATCGTCTAGTGGAGATAAGTCCAAGATCCATGAAGAGAATTCGCGTAACTTATCGGCATGATTATATTAATCGCTTGCATTTTTGCCCCATGAGAATTCACACATTGAACTTTGGCACATTTGGAGTTTTCACCTAAATGCATGATAAAGTTGGGCGCTGTTGGGGGGAGGGGGACATTTTCCGTTTCTGAGGAAAAGCATTTTGAAAAGATTGGACAGATACATTTTGACACCTGTCATTCAAAGCTAAGCCGCTTAAAAATATATAAGCCTGGAAGTTATACCCATTTCAACTTCACGAATGTCACTTTTTCTCCTCAGTGCCTTCACATCCATCGGACTTCGGATAACTTTCTACACATTCTGACGGTAATGACAGCTTTTCAGATTACATCCCTTGAGTAGTAATAGCAATGAAGATGGTAAAAAAAATTTGCCTTGCAAATTTCTATTTTTGACGTTAAAGGTTCTTTCTCATCAGTTACCACTTGCACGTTAAAGAACCTAAGTACAATCAAGACATGATTGACTCAATCGAATTAATATCAGTAGAAAATACTCAAGACTGTGGTGATGTGAACTCTAACTTGATGATCTGAATTACCTAGGTTTCTTCGGTTTTATATGCCTTCCAAGCGCATTATTTTCTCTCTAGTTTAACGTGATACAGAGATCTGATTTTTTAAATTTAAGAGAATCTTCCAAACATTATAGGGTTGTACAGGAAACAAGTCATGAAGACATATACCCCTTTCCGAAACAACCCCAAAGAGTAAGCAGCGTTCTTCCTTGTCTAGCCTTGCTGGAGGGTTCCATTTGAGGTTAGAGGGGCCTCTGACATTAGAAATATTGATACTTAGAGCGTATTGTCTGTTTTCAGTAAAAAAAAATTTTCGAATGAAAATGCTCCCACTCCATTTCTAGGAGACTAATTTATTGCTTCCGTTAAAATTATAATAACAGAACATTTTTGAATCTATCAGTGGGAGGGACTTTCTTATTGAAGCGTCATGACACAAGCCGCATTCATTAGGGTTGTAGGTTTCCTTAACTAGTACTTCGACAGGGTTTTCAGAAATGTGATCTCTTTCCAAGGGTTCTCCACCTCATCTGTTTATTCATCCCCTCGACCAAGAACCGTTTCAATGACCATTTATACTGTGTTTGTCCATACTCAACTAGCTATCAGAAGTTATAAACTCCTGCATTTTCATTTCCTGGCCAAACTCCGTTGCTTAATATTTGGTGCTGAAGGAATATCTTACCTAGCTTGATATCTGTTTTGCTCCACAAGCAATTCAAGTAATTTCAAAACTTGGGAAGGCTTACATGAAAGTAGTCTGAGGCAACGAATGTCCGAGTAACCGAGATCTTTTTATGAAACTTTCTGAGGGGAATGTTCAAGGAAAGAGGGGAAAAGTTCAAAGTAATAGAAGTTGAGGTGATAGTGATAGGTTATCCTGTGCTCGAGGTATCGTTAGTTTACTGTACTCTTGGGCTATGAGCAAGATATCAAGGTAGATGCGTTCTTTGGGTTTTGTGAAGCTTCTTTGAAAGAAACGAAACGTTTGTTAAACGTAATTTGAACACAGCAGTAGTGGCTCTCTTTCTAACTTTATGCTTTTCAATCTTGTTCGCACCAAGACACCGTAAGGGCAACACAATATGATCGAAAATCCCCTTCAAATATATTGATTCAAGCATGAATAATCAATTTTCCCGCCCTAAAGATTTGGCGAATCCCAGCTAAATGTAGAGACCCAATGGTCAACGCACACCTTCAATGTAAATAACATTTTGCATAGCCTGCTATACCTTCATTTATCCTGAAGCTGTCTCTAACACGAAAACTCAGAGGTTGATTACCCTAGTTCTACCATATATAATTTTCCAGCATCATCCTTTATCTTACAAAGAGCATGGGATGTTCCATTATAACTTTCACCCTTAACAGCCGCTTCCAAGCCCACTTACACTTTGGTGAGTTTTACTGTTTGATTTATACCTAACTCTATTTTCAAAATAGGTAATTAAAACTTGGAGTGCCACATTGGCCTTGCTTTAACCAATCAGTTCCGTTAGAGTTGAGAAGTTAAGAGGCTCAACGAAAATAAAAATTCTTTCTGTCTACAAAGGAACTGTTTTTTTGCTTATGTGGACTGATTCCAGAACGGCCAAGTCAAAGGCAGACGTAGCCTTATGTATGATACAAAAGTGGCCATTTGTAAACATTTTCATACAGTATGAGTTTTCGAGGATGGCAATTTTAATGTTCTGTACCTTAAGCAAACTTTTTGATTTTTCCAAGGCAGAATGTTTGCTTGTCCATAGTTGCTAGGAAACAAAGATTGGAGTTGACGATTCAGACGTAACAAGATACATTGCTTCCAACGACCTGTTATCAATGGCCAAGCAACAGATCTGTGTTTATAAACAGGTGGAAGCTTTCTTCAACGACATCATTAATTCGCACTTTTGAGTTATATTGCAGGACTGTGGTTCATTTAGACCATGACCGCCCCCGCCCCCGCCCCTCTCTCCAGCTTTGACAATCGTCACTACCTCCCTTTTTTGTGTGGTTATAACTGGTAATAATAATAATAGGTAGATATTATAACCAGCTATAGGCGAAGAAGACTCTTAATTCAAGACGTTTTGGCATTTTACCAGATATTGATAGACACAATACCTACTATACACAGCCTGAAGTTGGCATGTTATGGTAAGTCAGTGTCAAGTACTAATAAAAAAAGTGACTTGGAAAAGATTACAAACACGATAGCGCCGTATTTTATTGATGAGAGGTTGAATGATATATAATTTATTAAGTTATCAAATTGAACAATCTTACTGATGCTTCTGTTGTCCGAGCTAATAATTAATGGGTTAACTAGTCGATGAAGAACAGCAAGGGCACGTGCCCCCACTTCTAGTATCGCCATGTATGTATCCACTAAGTTAAAGTGTACGTATTTACAAGTATTAAGAGCATATTTGCAAAAGAACAGCAAACCCACTCACTTGATCACGCGCCCTCAGCTAGGTATACTTCTTTTAAATCAGCTGCTTGCTTATTATCAACAAGATAACAGAATTGACTGCAAATTTCCTCCTCGATAAGCCAAAAATAGCTTCCAGTATCCTGCTGCAAGATTTCTCAAGGTACAGTCATCAAATTCTACCCTCAGAGAAGGGCTAGGACGTAAGGGAGGACGTAACCAATGGCCCTTAGGGAATCGGATTCTGATTTCCCAAAATTGAAGTCAAGTAAACTACTAACCGAACCACGGCAGGCGTTATGGTGAACTAATTTTCCTGAGACATCTCTTCTTTGTGCCATCTACATGAATAGACGTTGTTAATCATGGCATTCTACTGCTGACAACCCCTGCTTCTTGAATCACTTTCTCGACATTCTTGTCAACTAAATACGCTGCGTTCTGCAATAAAATTTGCCGTCGGCTTCCCTTGCTTTTGCTGATTCGATTTTCCCGGTGCAAATTTTGTTCTAAAGATCTTCTTTGCAGCGGGTGTGACCAATGAGCTGTCGTTGTCACAACTGTATTTGATGAAGCAGAACTCTTTGAACAGGAGACCTTGGAGAAAACTTGCTCATTGAACACTATTTTCATACAAGACATTTGCAATGCCACATTTTGACGGCTCCATACATTTTGTCATCGCTTTTCAATTGTCTAACTTTCTGAGCAATATTTCAAATATGTAAATAAGTATAAATTAAACATCCTGATTCTTGTTCCTATGGATACGTCATGATTTGAAAGCAAATGTCCAATGCTTGAGAAAGCACTCTTCGCTTGGGAAATTTGACGTTTCACGTCGTTTTCGCTTCTTCCATCAGATATGATAATGCTGCCAAGATACGTGTATGATTCAAGTTCTATACTACCACCAAATGATCTTAGTTGTTGGAGATTATTCAGACGCCTTGGAATGACATAGACTGGTAAAGAATCGAGAAGGCAGACGAAATATTCTGAACCATGAGGTCCATTGATATACGTCTTCTAAAGAAAAGTCTTATTTGTAATCAAGCTACAGAGTGAAATGACGTCACAATAAAAGTAACCAGAGCAGTTCGTGAACCTGTATCCAAAACGCTTACTTATATGACATTTTGTTTGATAGAAACTAAGAAATTAGTAACATATGTGTCAACTCTTCATAAGATCAAAATAGGTCTCTTGATACTTTGAGTAAGTTTATGATCCGAGGTAATTTATCTATGTGGCATGCTGTTAAAATGAAATCTAGCCATCAGGAAATTTAGAGTTTATATTGATCATTGAGGTAAAGAGGGTGACTTAGAATACGTCAATGCAAGGCACGAAGCCCACAGTTCCACCTTCAGCAATTATTGTTCATGGAATGCAGATATCAAAGACTATCTACAACACATGCGCAGATACGCATTAAACAGTTTATACATTGAAAGTCCGTTCCACTATCAGAATCCTCCGCTATAACGAAAATTCAACATTGATTGATTTTATTCATGGTATCTACAATCAAAGAAAACCTGCTATGTAGGCTTGGCGCTCTAGAGCATAGGACTTTGGATATCAAACTTACCTTGCCTCTGCTAACATTTCACTTGCCTTGGAGTGGGCAGCGTCCTGCTCAATAAAATCATAACATCTTGTAATACCGTAGAACGGATATTGTGGATGGAGGATATTGCGTATTTTCAAAGTTCATAATCATTGCTGCTAAAATGTGCAGGGACGGGGGAACAGGGGGGCAGCGGGGGCCATGCCCCCTAAAGATTTGCCAAATCTCTTTTTTTTCCGCCACCACTTTTAGCTTTATCTAAATTGAAATTTATTGCGATAGACATTTTGTTACATTCACAGCAAAATATGCATATTGAGACACACAACAGATTTTGCTTCTGCATACTGTGGAACGTGAAAAAGTAAA